>CP139504.1:304006650-304223048 GCA_021014915.2 Artemisia tridentata subsp. tridentata
TGTGTTGGGCCGAGGTTGGTGAAGTACAATTAACCGGTCCAGAGATGGTACGAGATACAACCGAGAAGATTGTTAAAATTCGAGAAAGGCTCGAAACAGCTAGAAGTCGACAGAAAAGCTATGCAGATGTTCGACGCAAACCATTGGAATTTCAAGTTGGAGATAAAGTCATGTTGAAGGTTTCGCCTTGGAAGGGCGTGATCCGATTTGGGAAACGCGGGAAGCTGAACCCGAGATACATTGGGCCATTCAAGATTTTGGAAAAGATTGGTCCGGTAGCCTACAAGCTTGAACTTCCGCCAGAACTCAGCAACGTTCATAACACATTTCATGTTTCAAACCTCAAGAAGTGTCTTTCCGAAGAGTCGTCCGTTATTCCACTTGAAGAAATTCAACTAGATGACAAGCTTAATTTTGTGGAAGAACCTGTAGAAATCATGGACCGTGAGGTCAAGCAATTGAAGCAGAGTCGAATTCCTATCGTGAAAGTTCGCTGGAATTCTCGAAGAGGACCCGAGTTTACTTGGGAACGAGAAGACCAAATGCGACGCAAGTATCCACACCTTTTTCCCGAGCCTGCTTCTGAAACCAACGACGATTGAATTCAGGGACTGAATTCCCTTTTGGAAGGGCGACTGTCACAACCCGTAATTTCAGGTCATTTTCCTAACCTCGACAAATCACCATTCATGTCCATCATTCATCATTTATTCCAGCGTAACCGCTTTGGGTTAGCTACAAAATTTATGCATCATCAGTAGGATCATTGCATACAGACTAGTAATAGTCTGCATATCATCATATTTACATTTTCATACTATTCCACTCGTAGGTTTATCAAATTAATGTTTTTGTTACATTTGACGTTTTACGTATAATTACTTTTAATTAAAACGTTAACGCGCGACCAATAAATATGACTAACACGTCCGACAATCCCCACGATGTCGTCCCTGACTTTTAATTGTTTATATCCAATTTTTAACATTAAACAAATTAAAATTTTTAAGTTCATTCCGGTATTTTGCGAATTTATTTAATTTATATCGTTCATTTAATATAATTACGACGGTTTACGTAAAAACTAAACAATAATTACCCGAACACCCAATAATTGTACCCAACATATTTTTGTAATTTTTATGACTTCGTCAAGTCCCGACTAACTCCGTTAAATTTTATTTCTAGCAAACGCGGGTACCCGATTACACCTAAAACTAATTAAAACTACACAATTAAACACTTGTAATCAACACATGAGCTAATCAAAAGAGGCCCCCCCCCCCTTGGCTCCTTGTGCGCCGGCCTCACCCTCCCCAAAACACCACATCAAGTTGCAACTTCCTATCACAATTAAAACCCACTAAAACTTGTCCAATATATATATTAAACTACACATTTTCATCTCATTTCACATAATCACCAAGTAAATATCAAGGTTTTCTCTCCTCCCTCCCCCTCTCTTGTGTTCGGCCTCCCCAAGAAAAACAAGAAAAGATCATCAACTTTGCAAGATCCATCCATAAACAAGTTATACTAGTAATCCTTTTAGGGTTTTGAAATAAAAACTCAAGGGTTTCTTAGGTTTTCATCCTCATTTGCTCACTAATCCTTCAAGTAAGTTGTCAACACCCATTTTTATAATTTTACCAAGTTTATATGATGTTCATAACATTTGCATGCAAGATCTATAAGTATATGTTAGCTATACCACTCCTTTTTAAACCTTTTGCAACTTATGAGCCCTAGATGTGTTTTATACTTAGATCCTTGTTAGATCTACATGGATGATGATGTTTTAGGCCCTTGACACTTTAAAAAGATGTATGATAAGTTTTAGAAAGATTGGTTGTTGTTTGTGACATTTTTGGACAAGTTACTAACTAGAAAATCAAGTTTTAACAAGTAGATACAACTTGCTGTCCTTAAAAGTGAAACGTGGGAAAATCAGTAGGCATGAGATAATTTTTGGCCAAATATTTAGAAAATACATTCCGAGACGAAGCCGTGGCCGAAAACGGGGATAAAATCGAGTTAATAACGAAGGAGATATGATTTTTCAAAGTTTAACGACGAAAACTATAATTTTCAGAAAATAGTGTGCTGTTGGCCGAACTTTCAGGAGCAAAACGAGTCGTTAACCGTGATCTAGATGAGCCGAGACATTGAAAATATATTAGTACATATTTATACGAACCCACGGATATAAAGAACGTCGAAAGCGAACCAATAACGAACAAGATACACGCGTTTAAACATCGATAATATACCTTTTATTTTGACAGCTTTTTAACTAGAAAATGTTTACGTACTAGAAACTATATTTTTCACGTAACGACCATGGAGAACCGTAATCCCTACCCGTTGGAACACGTACGATCAAAGACTTATTAACACGACTATCATATTACATTTCATGTTTTCAAAACGCCGATACTAACACGAACGTTTTATACACTTTATTACATGACTAGTTTTGACGAACCAAGTTAACCTATTTATATCAAGTTTTGGAGAAACTTTACATATTAACGATAACTATATTTTCAAAGTACGAGTGGTATAGGTTACATATACATGTACATGCACTACATTGTCTCATAATCTAAGTAGATTATGCATATTCATTTTAGGTAGCGGCTAGTGTTCGCGCCTTGTTATTCCAAGTATTCCGATTTCATAGCACTGTTGTATCATCACTTCAGGTGAGTTTTCATAGCCCCGTTTTTCAATTTATTACTTCATTTCAAATCTCACGGGGGAGAATACATTGCAACCATTTTTATATGCGAGCCCTAGTATCAAATTCCTTGTACATAGATTAAGTTACCTTGTTGCCAATCGAAAGTCCCCTATATCATGAACCGTTAATTTACCTGTAAGCGAGAGTGAGTGGATAGATCTATCGAGGGTGACGCCTCCATCCGTGTTGGCTTTGACCAACAACCGATAGCGGATGCATTTCATGTCTTTTCATTAGAGTGCCTGGCAAAACACTCTGAGGGGCACCACAGATTCAGTCATAGTTTCGGGGTCATGAGCTTAAGTCTATTGTACACCATTTTTATGTGACTTATGTCATACACTTTATACTTGTGGCTATCGTATACCTTCATTTTATTAAACCTATGATCTCTCACCAACTTTATGTTGACCGTTTTTAGCAATGTATTTTCAGGTAATTAGCTAGCGTGTGGACATGCATTTGGCTATTTTGGAGTCGCGGGGTCGACTTGCATCACTTATTTTCATGCACTTATGTAACGTTTGATCTACTATGGTTTTGGTATAAACTTGCAACATCATTTGGGACCTATGTTTTGTAAACTCTGATTTTAATTATGATCAAACGTGTATTTTCAAAACGACACTTTAGGTCGTTCAATATATCCATTGTATGAGACACCATGAAAGTCACACCAAGGTATTCATATCCGCTGCCATTAACAGGTAAATTCAGGGTGTGACAAAGAAGAAGTGTATGTTCATCAGCCTCCTGGTTTTATTGATCCTGCTCATCCCAAGAAGGTTTACAAAGTAATCAAGGCTTTGTATGGATTACATCAAGCTCCTAGAGCTTGGTATGCTACACTCTCCAAATTTCTAGAGGAGCATGGATACAAGAGGGGTGTCATTGACAAGACCTTGTTCATCAAAAGAAACAAGAAGGATATCATTCTAGTGCAAGTGTATGTAGATGATATCATCTTTGGTTCCACAAAAAGGTCTTGGTGTGAAGAATTTGAGGCATTGATGAAAGGAAGATTTCAGATGAGTTCAATGGGTGAGCTCACATTCTTTCTTGGACTGCAAGTGAAACAAAAGGAAGATGGACTTTTCATTTCACAAGACAAGTATGTTGCTGAGATGCTGAAGAAGTTTGATCTTGCTAGTGTGAAGACAGTAGTCACTCCAATGGAGAACAATGTGCCATTAACAAAAGATGAGGATGCTGATGATGTGGATGTGCACCTATACATATCCATGATAGGTTCTCTTATGTATCTAACTGCCTCTAGGCCTGATATTATGTATGCAGTTTGTGCTTGTTCTCGTTTTCAGGTTACTCCCAAGACTTCACATCTTCATGCTGTGAAGAGGATCTTTAGGTATCTAAAGGGCAAACCCAATTTGGGCCTTTGGTATCCTAGAGAGTCATCATTTGACCTGGAAGCCTATTCAGATAGTGACTATGCTGGAGCAAGTCTTGATAGAAAATCCACAACTGGAGGTTGTCAATTTATTGGCAGAAGATTGATTTCCTGGCAATGCAAGAAGCAGACCATTGTGGCTACATCTACAACCGAAGCTGAGTATGTAGCAGCTACCAATTGCTGTGGACAAGTCTTGTGGATTCAGAATAAGATGCTGGATTATGGTTTGAACTTTATGAATACTATAATTCACATTGATAATGAAAGTACTATCTGTATAGTTAAGAACCCAGTGTATCACTCTAAGACTAAACATATAGAAATAAGGCATCACTTTATAAGGGATTGCTTTGAAAAGAAGTTAATTAGGGTGGAAAAGATACACACAGAATTTAATGTAGCTGACCTATTGACCAAAGCTTTTGATGGACCTAGGTTCAATTTCTTAGTGGTTAATATAGGAATGGTAAACCCATAGCTACATTTAAGGGGAGGTTACATTTAAGGGGAGGTTAAATGTATAGTTTGTAAAATACTACAAGTATTAAGTAGATTTAATTCTGGTAGTAGTTAAATCTGGTAGCTTTAGAGTTAATTCTGGAAGTTAGTAAGTGTTAGTTCTGCTTGCAATATGTATATTTTCTTGGTTTTAGACTAATTTTTTCTAGGAAAAGCATGGATGGATGGTGATTGGAAGCCTTGCTAGTGAATTCTATTCGTGTTTGTCTGATATTTCTGTTAAATCTGGTGGATTGTTGGTTAAGTCTGGTTGACCAAAGTTAATTCTGGTAGTGTTAAAATGTAATTAATTTCTTTTTACCATTGGGTCTGGTCGTACATTTAATGATTTTCCTATTTAAATAATACCGTTGATATTTTTTTTGGGAAAAAGAAGTATATATGGATGATATTTGATTACTGTTTCATCTTTATCCATTATTTACTTCTAATTTTAAAATCTTTATTATCGGCCAAGATCACTCTGTTTTAGCAACCAGTATAAACCCTAAGTCAACAGTCAACCAGCACTTACCAATCATCCATGGCGCAACTAAAGTATTGTGATAAGCACAACCAAGTGGGTTTCTTGAAGAAACCAAACAAGAGTGAAGGTTTCGAACAGATAGTTGATTTTTTGAGAGGCTCTCATCTAAGGTATGCCTTAACACATAATCCAACTATCTATGATTCCCTAGTCAAACAGTTTTGGGGGACTGCTACCTCCAAAACTCTTGCTGATGGGACTCTACATTTAAGGGCAACCATTGATAACTGATGAACTCAAATAAGTACATTTTATTATCATCATTTATCCTATTTATTTGACTTGTTTTATTATATTATATAAGAGAATCGATACATTGATGTTTACTTTAGTAATTCTCAGGTAAAAACAAGCATTATGTGAAACTTGGCGATTTTGGACTAATTATGGAGCAAAACAAGCGAGATGTCAAAAGTCTACTGAAATCCAGAAGATGCGCCGTATCTCACTCAACAGATACGACGCAATATCATACTTAGATGAATTCGAAGACCATTGCCTGACTTTGAAGAATGCGCCGCATGCAATTCTGTCATGCGCCGCATATGAAACTTTGGTCAAAGAAGAAGATCAAGCTCGTTCTACTCCAGATACGCCGCAATATACTTCTAACATACGGCGTATCACTATCAAGATTTCACTAGTTACAATCCAAGACAGCTAAAGTACATGCGCCGCATACAAAGATCAAGTTACGCCACATCTGAAGACGGTGTACGAATATTCCAGAATATATTAATCTTGGACCCCACGCGAAGTTAAGTCAATGTGCCGCATCTATCAACTCAATGCGCCGCATCGATCCCGCAGACAGAAACTATAAATACCCCAAGGTCAGACGAATTTAAGAGACTTTTGGGATATAACCCTAGAGCCGAATTCAGACGACCAAGCAGCACGAGACACACCTCAAACAAAGATACAAGAGCTGTAAGAAGGTCCTGCATGTATTCAATTCATTAAGTAGTTTTGTTTTATTGTTTTGGTACGCTTTAATTCATCAGGATTGATGGGCTTGTGTCATGTGACTACGGAAGATCATGCACTCCCCTTAATATTGCTTTCCCATTAATTAAAGTTTATATGTTGATGTCTTTGGTGACTTTTATTAGTGCATTGATAACCTCTGTGTCTAGCTAAGTCTTGCTTGGGTCGCCATGCCCCTTCCTCGCCTATTTATTCTAGCGTCTCTAGAAAAGTAGGATAGACATAAGTAATCATTAAGGGTTTACTCGCCGTTAAGATTAGAGCCAACGAGAAAGGTTTAATTATATACACTTCATATAAAACTAGCAATAAAACAAGTGGCAAGCTATTTAATTATCAGGACAGGTCTTCTTATTGTCTCGAGTATCTATCTGTGTACGTGTGTGCTAATCGCTGATTCGTGCTCATTAGTTTAGTTTTCTATTTAATTATAACCAAACTGTGCCAGTCTCTCAGGCTGAACCCTCTTGTGTTAGATTAGGTTGTATAACTAACTTAGGATATTAAAATACTGATTAGAATAACTAGATAATACGTTCCACTCTTAGTGATCGACACTCTGCTTACCATTATATTCATACTGACCGGGTACACTGCTCGTTAAGTGTGTGTGTGTTATTGATAAGTCGGCTAAATATAAATTTAAAACTTGAGTAGGCATTAATACTGCTAAACCGCAACGACACATCACGCGCATCAAGTTTTTGGCGCCGCTGCCGGGGAGTGAATTGTTATTATCTGTTAATTTGATTAAGTATTTTAATTAGGTTTTTCTTTTTAGTTTTTTTTTTAATTTCTAACCACTAACCCTGTTGTATATTAGATAGATTGCATTCATTGTATAATTTGCATATTTACTGTTTTTGTGTGTTTTTGTTTTCTGTAACTTTTGTTTCTTTTTGTTTGTTTTTATTTTTGTTTTTCTTTTTTTCTGCATTCTGCTGTCTTTGTATTGTGCTGATACAAACGATACGGCGCATCTGTTTTCACAGATACGGCGTATTGCATTTAATTTTTATAAAATACAACGCATTTAATAAATTCGAGTACGACGCATCTTTCCCCAAGATACGGCGTATTCTGTTTTTAATAAGAAAATTTTCTAAACGCTAACGCCATACGACGCATTTGTTTTAACAGATACGGCGTATTTTCTATTTAAATTAAAGACAGTTTTTCGAATTATTAAACAGAAGCGACGCATCAATCTTTATCGGTACGGCGCATCTACTAAATCAAAAATCTTGTATTTTGAAATGTAACGAAAATACGACGCATTAGCTTTTGTTAATACGACGCATTTAATTTTAATAAATATAATCGATTTTTGATAATTTAAACTTGATACGGCGCATTCTAATTCATAAGCGGTGTATCTGTTTTCTGAATAAAAGTCTGATTAAATTTTAACGTAATAAGATACGGCGTATCCAACTTTCTGGATACGGCGCATCGTTTGCCGATATCAACAACTTTTATTTTTCGTATTCCGTTTTCGTTGTTAATTTTCTGATATCATACTTTCTTGAACATACCCTACTGATGCTTTTGTGATGATTTCAGGAAGTACATGACCAGGAATTCAACTAAGAACTTGATTAAACCTTTCGAAGATCCTGAACGAGCCTTACATTCGCTTAAAAGGCTTTACAACACAAAAAGCTTTGAAATTTCAAGTTCGTTCGAGCTCGATTACTTTTCTGAAGAGAAGGAGAAAGAAGAAACAGAAACAATGACGGAAAACACTACTATGGAGGAATACATGAACAAAACCCGTGTTGATTACAGTTCAGGAGTTGCTAGACCGAAGTTTGATGAAAAGTCAAAGTTTGAGTTGAAGGGTCAGTTTCTCAAGGAGCTAATAGAAAATGCTTTCAGTGGAACAGAACATGAAGATGCTAATGAACATGTTGAAAAAGTCCTTGAGATTGCAGATTTGTTTACTACAGAAGGAATCTCTGGAGATCAACTTATGCTAAGAATCTTTCCAATTTCGCTTAAAGGAGCTGCTAATAAGTGGCTAAGGAATGAACCTGCTAGTTCAATCACAACATGGGAAGATTTGAAGAGCAAATTCCTGAAAAGATATTGTCCACCTGCTAAAACTGCTAAAAAGATGGAGGCTATCAACAATTTCAAGCAAGAGCCTGATGAAACTCTTTATCAAGCTTGGGAACGATTTAAAGACTTATTGATGAAATGCCCTCAACATTATCTAAATCCAATGCAGGAGATAATATTGTTCTATCAAGGATTGGACGTGCCTACTAGACAAATCTTGGATGCTAAGGGAGCTGTGCCTCAAATGAGTGCAGCTGATGCTAGAAAAGCTATCCAAGAAGCTGCTGATCACTCTAAAAAATGGCTCGACGGAACCTCTACTAGATCTAAGAGCAGCACTAATTTTGACGGGTTTGCTGCAATTCAAGCTCAATTGGATAAAATTAGTAGAGAGATGAAGAACCGTGATGAGAAAGTTTATGCTGCCCAAGTTGGATGTGAAAAATGCGAAGGACCTCACTACACTAAAGATTGCCCTAAAATGAATGAAAGTGAGACTTTTGAAGAAGCATACTACACACAATTTGGACAACCATTCTGTGGAAAACTAGAAGGGGGGTTGAATAGTTTTTACCGTTTTTAAAGTTTTATTTGCTTTGTTACTATATGTTAGATTCAAAGGAAACAATCACAAATAAATAATCACACAATGTAAGTAAAAGATAAAGAGAGGAAAGATCAAACCACACGACACTGTTGTTTATAGTGGTTCGGCTACAAGGACTCTCTTCCTTGCCCTACTCCACTCCCCGAGTTTCCTACTCGAGAGTTTATCTTTCACTAAGAAACAAACTCCTTTCCTAGGTGGAGAAAACCTTTACACGTCGCTTATTTCCTTTTCCGGTACTAAGCTAAACACCTGGTTCTTTTCACAAGGTAGAACCAACCTGACGTCGCCTATTTACTTTACCGACACTAAGCTAGATGTCGAGTTCTTTACACGGGTACAACTACTCCCTACACTCCTTGTGCTTTAAGGACTAAAGCACTAACCACACTCACTGATTACAAATGATAGATATGATGTGTGAAACAAACTACAATATCACACAGTAATGCAACTAAAGGATTACGGTTCTGTAGATCCTTGAATGCTTGATCTCCTTTCTACAAAATGAAAGATCAAAGTGAAATGCAACTATGAATGATGTTAGTAAGATATGTACTGAATGAATATATGTGTTAAAGCTATATGAGTGATGAGAGAGCCAAATGATCAGCTTCCTATTTATAGGCAAGCTGATCTTCAGCTCACGGATCCGGCGGATCCCTCAAAAGGGATCCGTCCTTTAAAAGACTTGGATCCGTGGGATGTGACAGCTATGTAATAGTTGTCTCTTACCATATCTTAGTTGTATCTTACCATATCATCCAAGATCTTCAAATGTCAACTATGTTGCTTGTAAATCTAACCAAGATATATCAAAGATATTGTATGTGATGCATACAATGATGTCATGGAATGGTTTATGAATTAAAGTTTCCTTTTAAGGAAACAAGTTACTAAACTTGTAATTCTTAGTTAATATGTGAAGTGTAAAGTGTGTACTTAAGAGACTTAAGCTAGTATTTATTATTTGCTAAAAGATATTCCTTTTATTTGTCATTAACAAAACTAATGTAAGATCAAAGAATATAAATAACGTTTTTGAGACGCTATTTGTATTAACAATCTCCCCCTTTTTGTTGATGACAAAACATAAAGTATATTTTTGAGCAAGAGAATAAATATAGCATGAGTTCTTAAAAATATATATTAAGTTTGTTTATTAAAGAAAAGTTTTGTAAAAAATGTATGTACTGTGATGAATCACAGTTGATGCAAACTTAGTTCCTTTCTCCCCCTTTTTGTCGAAACAAAAAGAGTAGCGTAGCGGAATGCGATTTTGAGAACTTTAAGAGCTCCCCCTTGCTTTATACTCCCCCTAAATGGAGTAATCAAGGAAATGATGCATGAATCTACAAAACAAATGGTTAGTATATGAAATGCTTATGAGATGCTCCCCCTTGATGTATACTCCTCACTACTCGAGTACCAACGTATACTTTTGAAGGGTATAATATGCTGCAAATGAAGTGTTAGTTATGAATGACTTCAATGAAGAAGTAGAATGCTTGTGAATTGTACTTCCAAACAAGCCTTTCAATATGTTTGACTTTTAAAAGTCAAAGTAAGTGTCTGATCATTATTTGTACCTAAAGCAATCATATTCAAGATATAATATATGCAATGTAGGAATGTTAGTTCACAATGATAATGAGAATATGCAATATGTTGATCACTCATAAGCATAAAAACATCACATTCATTAATTGAAAATTATGTGACAAAAGTCACAAATATGATATGATGGTACATTACAAAATAAATCCTAAATAAAGACAACTACAACATCATCCTAGAAGGTTCCTAACAACACTTTTATTGAGGCGGATGAGAGATTGCGTTTAAACGTTCAAGAACATGGTTCAAGATGAACCTCATCTCATTTTGAAGCTCATGGACCAAGATGTTGGTCCTTTGGGCCAAGTGAGCCGTTCTCTCACAATGTGCGCAATCATGACTTGAGAAGTCGGGAGGAAGATTAGGCTCCAAGTTTTGCGGTGGTGATGGTGGTGGTGGTTGGTTGTTGTTGTTGTTTGATGGTTGTTGTGGTGTTTGGAGGGAGTTCATAAGGATGTTTTGAATGTCCATTGCTTCATGAAGGCGATGGTCAACCATACCCGAGAGAGTGTAGAGACGGTTGAGCTCTTCACTAATCTCTTCTTGGGTTTGAGGCACATTCGTCCACATTGCCTCGTCAATGGCAACTAGAGTGGATGTGGGTGATAGAGGTTGTTGTTGAGGTTGGGATGATTGTGCATCATGGTATAAAGGACCATGGATATCCGGATAAACCGGGTGAAAAAGCATCGGTTGTTGACCTTCAAAGGTCATGGGTGGAAGATTGGGTAATTTTGGTGAAAGTTCTTCTAAGTCATCAAGATGTGGTGATGTAGGAGGAGTCCTAAATAATTCCAAGGGTTGGAGTTTGGGTGAGTTTGGTGGTGATGGTGATCTAACAGGCTGTGATGGAGCCGGTGGTGGAGTAGAGGCTATTGGAGTAATGGTTGGTGGTGGTGTTTGTATAACAATATTAGATGGTGTTGGGGTGGAGAGTGTAAGGAAATTTTCACTAGCAATGGGTGATGATATATTGAGAGGAGAATTTTCCTCAGATGAGGAGTTTGCTAAGTTGATAAAACAACAGGGTTTAACACTAATGCGGGCTGTTCTTCTTGAAGTTCTAGATGTGGAAGAGTTGTGTGACTTGGTCATGGTGAAGTATGATATCCAAAGTGTACAGGAGAGGAAGTGGTTGTTGTGTGAAGGGATGATCCTAAAGTGCTAATTTATAGACAGAAAGTTTGTGAGTCTGTGTCTTTGGATTTGATGTGAATCCAATAGAGAATGTTGGTTACTAATGATTTGGAACAAAAATTTGTGCAGGTCATATCAAGGAAGTCAATCCATTGAGATTTGGTTGAGTAATATGTTGTGGATTTGCAGTTATTACAAAAAGATAGTGGAAAACATGATGATTTGATATTTACACGGATTTGACGGATCCCTGAAAAGGGTTCCTTCTTTGTATCTGTTTGGTAACTCACACCTAAAATTCAAAAATTTAAATTTTGGTGGGAAATTTTGTTCCTAAGTTTCTAAGAGTTCCTAAATGATTCTAAGATGAATTATGATCAGTGAATAAATCCTAAATGATACTAAACACTAAGATTTAAGAATCGGGATAAGTCGAAAAGGTTTTATAATTTTACTGGGAAACCTGCGGATCCAAATGGTTGCATATGCGGAACCATTTTTAGCTATCCGCCAAATCTGCAGGATGGCGGATGGCGGATCCAACGATAGGCCTTGGCGGAACCCTGTTTTGGGATCCGCCGGATCCGTATGCCTAAAACTTAAAAAGTAAACAGAACATATGTCATTATTTTTCGTTTTTCGACGAAAACCCGAAAATTCACCTAGACCTTATTTAGCATCTAATATGTATAGCAAAACAACTAAATATGATAACATTAACACATGATTGCACATAGTTTAATCCATACATAGAAACTTACCGTTTTAGGCGTTATGCCAAACACTGGCTATAACTTGGAAAATTGATAACCATGATGGTTATCCACCTGCAAGTGTTAGTTATTACACATACACAACAAGTATTATCAGATAAATTCTAGACACATAGAAGTTTAACAACACAATATCCAACATTGTTTAAAACCAAACACTCCATCAACTCAGCTTCTTCTTCAACTTCTTCATCCCCTTGTGTAATTTCATCATCCAACGCCCCAGATTCTTCACCATTCCTTTGATGTTTCTATACTCAGCGGATTCATGTTTGATTGGAGGAAGATGGCTCAAGTACTCGGGTGGAGGAATCCTAGAATTTGGCATACCATCATCTTCACTCATTGAAGATGATGAGGATGATGTTGGAACACGAGGACGTTTGCTCTTATCAACACTAACCCTAAAATCACTCAAAGGAACGAAGGTGTGTTCAATTTCATTGTAATCCGGAACAAAGCCGAGATGGTTTGGACGAGCGGGTGCAAAGGCTCTATAAAGTCGGGTTAAGAGCATACCATAAGGCATTGCAATCTTGCTTTGAACCGGAATGTCACACATTCTTTTGGCAACATAATAAGCAAGATTGAAGGGTTGACGAGTAGAGATGTTGTACATCATGTGGCATAAACAAGCATTGATATGATCACGGTTTCCTATGGTGCACATCACATTTGCCCTTAATACATCCTCCATCTTCTTGAATTCGGGTCTTAGTTCATTAAGTTCCATTGCAAATGGATCTCTAGCAACTTCACGAACACGATACATTCTTGTGGGGTTGTTCTTAGGAATGAAGAGATGTTCCCTTGTCACTTCTTTTTATTGGAGAGGAGTGGCATATGGTGCCGTCCTATCGAGATTGGAGTCTAAGATTGTTAAGGACCATTTGTCCGAGTAAATACATGTACCTTGACTTGGAATTCCTAAGACCTCACCAAATTGATCAAGAGGGATGTTGACAAGATTTCCATTTAGAGTAAAATGAAGACTTAAGTAACCTTCATCACTCGAGCTAAGACCTACACTAGCATAGAACTCAAGTATGAACCTAGGAATGATTGGTTCATCTATGTCTAAAAGAGAATCAAATCGAATTGCGGCTAATTGTTCCCTAAGTTGAGTTCCTTCATAGAATGATGCATCTACGGCTCTACCCTCATGAACATACTTTTTCTCTAAGACTTTGAAAATTTCGATTTGGGCATCGGTTAGACCCTTGGTTTTGTGGACTTTGGGTAAGTAGTTAACGGTTTTCTTGTGATCGTAGTTGGTTGCGGGAGGCATGATTTTCCTAAGTACAAAAAGTTACATAGTTTTAGTTAAAATGATCAAAGGAAGTGTAAAATTCCTAGTGTGTGCCTACATGGGGACAATGTGGAGGTGCGGTTATCTCGACTCATTTTGATGCAAGAAAAATTAGTTTATGCAAGTTTTGTTTACAAACGAGAGATAACCCAAACACTCCTATTTCAATGTAGCTACGGTTGAATGTACCCGAAAATACATATTAGTTATGTATTCCCTTTAGCATTCAAGAGACATTATGCAAGTGAAGTCTAAAAGATAACGTTTTTGCATTTGTATGAACAATGTAGGAAAAAATCATTTTACCTAGTCGTTAGAAGATTTTAGTGAAAAATTTTCATGGGGTTTTTGTTAAATTAAGACAATGTGCTATGAGATGCAATTCCTAACTAAGAAAAACATGTTTTTAAGTATAATGCAATAAACATGCTTCATGATTTTTTTAAGAATTATGCATATACCCCAAGTTTATGTTTTGTGGATGAAATGGAAATCCTAGACGCAGATCAGGAGTATAAATATGATAAGAATACTTACAGTGATGTTAGAAGCACAAATTTGTGTAAGAAAATGGTCTAAAATGTGATGGAGATTAAGTATGTGTCGGATGTAGTAAGGTGATATGTTTTGGAGTGAGGAATGAATAGTAGCTGTTCTTGTTTATTTAATAATAAACTGATCACAGCATACGACGGATCCGGCGGATCCCAAACAAAGGATCCGTCTTTGTTGTCGATTGGATCCGCGGATTCAGAACGCATGTTTTGGTTTAGTGTCGTGTATATCTAAACTAATGTTAATACTAATGTTTCTCCTAATCACTAGCTTCCATTAATCCTAATCTAAGTCTAAGATAATTGAAAGGTTCTCGTTTAAGTGGTTTAGTGAGAATATCGGCAATGTTGTCCTCTGAGGAAACTTTCTCAATTGAGATGATTCCCTTCTGTACATTGTCGCGAAGGAAGTGATGGCGTATTTCAATATGTTTGGTTCTAGCGTGTTGGACTGGATTTTTGCTTAGATCGATAGCACCTTTGTTGTCGCAAAGAATGGGAATGTTTTTGAGTTCAATTCCATAGTCGACAAGAGCTTGTTTCATCCACAGTGCTTGTTGACACGCCTTTCCTGCAGACACATACTCTGCCTCTGTTGTTGAGATTGCAAGGGCAGTTTGTTTCTTAGCGAACCATGATGTTAGACAATATCCTACAAAAGTACAAATACCACTAGTACTTTTCCTATCAACATAATCACCTGCGTGATCTGAGTCAGTATACACTATGGTTTCTACACCCGTTCCTTTGGGATACCATAATCCTAAGTGTGTAGTACCTTTAATATACCTAAAGATTCTTTTAACAGCTTCAAGATGGGAAGATTTTGGATCTTCTTGAAAACGTGCACATAGACAAACACTAAACATAATGTCAGGCCTACTAGCCGTAAGATAGAGTAAACTACCAATCATTCCTCTATATTTAGTGCTATCTACGGATTCATTTTCTTCATCCTTAGTAAGTTTGGTTTCGGAGGACATGGGTGTTCTCATGGGTTTTGATTCTTCAAGACCAAACTTCTTAAGCATATCTTTGATATACTTTGATTGGTTGAAGAATATCCCATCTTCTAATTGTTTAATTTGGAGACCTAAGAAAAAGTTTAGTTCCCCCATCATACTCATTTCAAACTCGTCATGCATGATTTTTGAGAAATCGTCGCATAACTCTTGACAAGTTGAACCGAATATAATGTCATCCACATATATTTGGACTATAATAATATGTGATCCCTTTTTCTTGGTGAAGAGAGTATTGTCTACTAGGCCCATGGTATACTTATGGTCAACTAGGAAAGTCTTAAGTCGATCATACCAAGCCTTTGGTGCTTGCTTAAGTCCGTATAAAGCTTTCTTAAGTTTAAAAACATAATTTGGTTTTTCAAAGTCGGCAAAGCCGGGAGGTTGTGCAACATATACTTCTTCATTAATAAGACCATTTAAGAAAGCACTTTTGACATCCATTTGAAATAACTTAAAATCATGTGCACATGCATATGCAAGTAATATCCTAATAGACTCAAGTCTAGCTACTGGTGCAAAGGTTTCATCGTAATCTATACCTTCTTGTTGATTGTAACCTTGAGCTACTAGCCTAGCTTTGTTTCTAGATATAATACCCTTTTCATCCATTTTATTTCTAAAGACCCATTTGGTGCCTATTATGGTTTGGTTTTTAGGTGGAGGTACCAAAGTCCAAACATCATTTCTAATAAATTGATTAAGTTCTTCTTGCATAGCAATTACCCAAGATTCATCTTTTATTGCCTCGTCAATATTTTTAGGTTCAATGGTTGAAATAAAGCAAAAATAATTACTTTCATTTTTAGCTTTGGATCTTAATGTTCTTTCATTAAGTTTTCCTATGACGTTTTCTAATGGATGACTTTTAGTTTCTTTAACATTGACTATTTCTCCTTTTACGGGTTCATTGTCATTTTCAATGTTTTCTATAGTATTAACCATTTGACTTTCAGCTAAGTCATCATCTACCAAAGGTGATGTCTTAGAGGGAGGTGGACTTTCGTTGAATGTTACGTTCAACGATTCCTCGACTCTTGATGTTTCCTTGTTTAATACAATGTATGCTTTACTGTTTTGTGAGTACCCAAGGAATACACCTTCATACGACTTTGGGTCGAACTTAGTGAGATAGTCCTTTGTGTTTAAAATGAAGCACTTGCTTCCAAAAACTCTAAAATATCCTAATGTAGGCTTTTTGCCTCGATAAATTTCATAAGGAGTTTTATTTAAAAATTGTCTAATTAAAACTCTATTTAGGATATATGTAGAAGTATCTACAGCGTGACACCAAAACTTTTGTGGTATGTTTTGTTCATTTAACATAGTTCTACTCATTTCTTGAATTGTTCTATTTTTACGTTCTACTACACCATTAGATTGAGGTGTACGAGGAGCCGAGAAATTATGAGTTATTCCATTATTATCACAAAAATTTCCAAATTGAATTTCATTGTCAAATTCTCGACCATGGTCAGTTCTAATAGATACTATATTACTTCCTATTTGATTTTGAATTTTCTTGCTTAGAATTTCAAATTTGTCGAATGCCTCATTTTTAGTTTTCAAAAACTTTGTCCATGTATATCTAGAGTAATCATCTACCATAACTAAAGTGTAAAAATTTCCTCCATAACTTTGTATAGCCGACGGGCCAAACAAATCCATATGTAATAATTCTAGGCATCTAGATGTAGATACCATGTTTTTAGCCTTATGGCTACTATGTACTTGTTTTCCAATTTTGCAAGCATCACAAAAGTGTTGGTCATATTTCAACTTGGGTAGGTTCCTAACGAGTTCTTTGGATGACAAAGATTGAATAAGCCTCATATTAGCATGACCTAAGCGTCGATGCCATAGAGTTGAGTTTTCGTCCAAGGAGGTAAGACATAACTTATCTTTAGGTGTTTTATCTAATTTCATAACATAGATGTTATTCTTTAAAACACTTTTTCCTACGGTTATGCCATCTTTAAGTATTTTACTTCCATTTTCACTGAAAAGGACGTTATACTTTTTCCGGCATAATTGACTTATACTAAGTAAATTAAAACCTAAATTATCTACATGAGCAACATCATCAATAGATAGAGAGTCATGAGAGATTGTACCTTTTCCGATGATTTTACTTTTAAGCTTGCTACCGAATGTGACATTACCTCCGTCATACATTTGGTAGGTTGAGAAAAGATTTTTGTTTCCCGTCATGTGTCTTGAGCACCCACTATCTTTGATCCACTCATCAGGTTCAAGATCAACTTTCAAGCATACCTAAGTTCATAAAAGACTCAAGCATTTGGTCCCCAATATCTCATGGGTCCGTTTGGGTTAAACATGACATTATCATGGTTTATGTATGTAAATGGTGGACCATTGTTCCATGACATATAGCTAGGACCATGAAAGTTTCTAGGCATGTTTTGGTTCCAATTATTTTGATAAGTATGTTGTGGATTAACTATACTCTTTGGAAAGGGGTGTTTGGGAAAACTCATTTGAGGTCTCTGTTGATCCGTTTTAACTCTATATTCATTTCTAGCTTGTCCTCTTCCTAAAGATACTGCTGGTTTATGTTTATTATTGGTTATACTACTGTTAGGTTTCTTAGTAACTTTAACAAATTCGGAACGGTCGACTTTGTGAACCTTCTGTTCAACTTGAGTACCCGCGGATCCTTTGGATACACTTGGCGGATCCAAATTTTTGGATCCGTTGGATCCGTGAGTGTCCAACTTGGTTGAATCAGTTTTATTCACAGTCTGTTCCTTATACTCACTTAAAGTTCCTAGTTTCATAAAGCCTAGTCCTGTTTTATCATGAGGTAGCTTTTGCATTTTCATTATTTCATCTGCACAACTTATGTTTTTATCAAACCTTTTAAACTTAGAATTTTGTTTGATCAAATCTTCCTGTGTGGTTCTTAAGGTTTCTAATTCAAGTTTTAGTTCTTGACAAGACACACATGTTTCTTTACTATCTTTACCTTTTTCAATTCGTATTGCTTTTTCTTTAAGCCAAAATACTTCATTTTCTAAAAGTGTTGTCTTAGTTTTCAAAAACTTGTTTTTGTTTATGATTTTTAAAGTAACGTCACACAGTTTGTTATATTCTACTTCTAATGTTTCGTCATCTATAAAGGAGCATGAATCAGAATGTACCTCTTCTGTGTCATTAGCCATAAGTGCCATTTCGTTGTTCTTAGGCTCATCATCATCATCTCCTTCACTATCGCTCCAAGCTCCGCTAACAAAGGCTCTTTGAGACTTGGTCTTTGGAGGCTTTGGACATTCTCCTATTAAGTGACTGGAGTCACCACACCTATAGCATTTCCTATCAACCTTACCTTTCTTGTCTTCATGATCTTTCCGAGAGGATTTCTTTTCATCACGAGGTGGTTTCACAAACTTTCCTCGTCTCCTGAAGAATTTCTTGAAATCCCTCACGGCCATTGCATACTCTTCATCATCACTGTTTGAACAAGACTCATCATCACTTGACTCGACTTTGGCTTTCAAGGCAATAGACTTGATCTTCTCCTTTTTTCCTTTGACAATTTCCGAGTCTTTTTCCATAATCATTTCGTGAACTTTTAGGTTTCCTATGAGCTCATCTAGTGTCATGCTTGATAGATCTTTAGATTCTTCAATAGCTGTCACCTTTGCTCTCCATTTCGGATGGAGTGCTCTTAGAAATTTCCTGACAAAATTCTTACTAGAAAAAGATTCATCAAGTGCTTTAAGTGATGTAATAATAGTATTGAACTTAGCAAACGCACTATCAATGGTCTCATCTTCAGAGATAACAAATTGTTCGTATTGTTGGACAAGAAGATCAATTTTGTTATCTTTTACTTGTGAGTTCCCTTGATGTGTGATAATAAGAGATTGCCAAATATTCTTAGCCGTTTTACACATAAAAACTCTTCCATATTCTTTCTTAGGTAAGGCATTATAAAGCATCATTTTGGCTTCATTATTTCTGGCAATTAGCTTCTTTTGCTCATCACTGTGACGAGTAAGAGTAGCTCCTTCATCCCGACCACCCGAAATATTATCACTAATAGGTTTGTAATCACCATCAACTATAATATACCATAGATCTATGTCCTTTGACTTTACATAAGTTTCAAAGCGATTTTTCCAATAAATAAAACAATTTGGTTCAAATAGAGGTGGTCTCTGCATAGATTGCCCTTCTTTAAAGTTTTCAAAATCCATGGATCGTTTTAAGTTTTAAAATACAATATATTTTAAAGATCTTAAGTAACGTAGCTCTGATACCAATTGTGGAAAACTAGAAGGGGGGTTGAATAGTTTTTACCGTTTTTAAAGTTTTATTTGCTTTGTTACTATATGTTAGATTCAAAGGAAACAATCACAAATAAATAATCACACAATGTAAGTAAAAGATAAAGAGAGGAAAGATCAAACCACACGACACTGTTGTTTATAGTGGTTCGGCTACAAGGACTCTCTTCCTTGCCCTACTCCACTCCCCGAGTTTCCTACTCGAGAGTTTATCTTTCACTAAGAAACAAACTCCTTTCCTAGGTGGAGAAAACCTTTACACGTCGCTTATTTCCTTTTCCGGTACTAAGCTAAACACCGGGTTCTTTTCACAAGGTAGAACCAACCTGACGTCGCCTATTTACTTTACCGACACTAAGCTAGATGTCGAGTTCTTTACACGGGTACAACTACTCCCTACACTCCTTGGGCTTTAAGGACTAAAGCACTAACCACACTCACTGATTAAAAATGATAGATATGATGTGTGAAACAAACTACAATATCACACAGTAATGCAACTAAAGGATTACGGTTCTGTAGATCCTTGAATGCTTGATCTCCTTTCTACAAAATGAAAGATCAAAGTGAAATGCAACTATGAATGATGTTAGTAAGATATGTACTGAATGAATATATGTGTTAAAGCTATATGAGTGATGAGAGAGCCAAATGATCAGCTTCCTATTTATAGGCAAGCTGATCTTCAGCTCACGGATCCGGCGGATCCCTCAAAAGGGATCCGTCCTTTACAAGACTTGGATCCGTGGGATGTGACAGCTATGTAATAGTTGTCTCTTACCATATCTTAGTTGTAACTTACCATATCATCCAATATCTTCAAATGTCAACTATGTTGCTTGTAAATCTAACCAAGATATATCAAAGATATTGTATGTGATGCATACAATGATGTCATGGAATGGTTTATGAATTAAAGTTTCCTTTTAAGGAAACAAGTTACTAAACTTGTAATTCTTAGTTAATATGTGAAGTGTAAAGTGTGTACTTAAGAGACTTAAGCTAGTATTTATTATTTGCTAAAAGATATTCCTTTTATTTGTCATTAACAAAACTAATGAAAGATCAAAGAATATAAATAACGTTTTTGAGACGCTATTTGTATTAACACATTCCAACCTTCAGGAAGATTTAGGGAAGCTGCTCCGGGATACTATCAAAAGAACAACTATAATCCCACTTATCAAGAAAGGAGGCAGACTTTGGATGACACTCTAAAGCAAATTATGGCCGATGCTGCTAAAAGACATGAAGAGAACACCGCTATGATCAAAGAAATCCGAGCCTCAACGGATACTATAAAAAGAAATCAAGGAGCTTCGATCAAAGCATTGGAACAACAAATCGGACAAATGAGCAAGGTTCTTCAAGAAAGGGGAAACGAAAGTTTACCTAGCTCAACTGAAACTAACCCAAGAGATCATGTCAAGGCCATATGCACTACTGAAGAAGTCACGCCTAACATACCTTTTCCTAGAAGATTGATGAATGGTAATGATGCTGCAAAGCCCAAATTTTTCTTTAATTCTTCAATCAGTTTAAGGAGGTTACTCAATGAGAAGGCAAAGATTGAAGAGGAGATCAAGGCTACAATGAAAGAAGAGAGCTCTGCAACCAACTTACGTGCCTTGCCTCATAAAGAAAAGGACCCAGGAAGTTTTACTTTACCTTGTTCAATTAATGACATATCTTTCAATAATGCATTAGCTGACTTAGGAGCTAGCGTTAGTGTTATGCCCCTTAAGACATTCACTACCCTAGGACTAGGAAAATTAGCACCAACTAAGCTGCTTATTGAATTGGCTGATAAAACGGTAAAATGACCGGAAGGGGTTGCTGAAAATGTGCTAGTTAAGATTGAGAAGTTTGTTTTCCCCGTAGACTTTGTTATATTAGATATGCCCGAGGATGTTAAGATTCCTTTAATCCTTGGAAGACCTTTCTTGTCTACCGCCCATGCTAAGATTAATGTGTTTAAAAGAAAAATCTCATTAGAGGTAGGGAACAATAAACTAGTCTATAAGTGCCAAAATCCTGCTAAGAGCATAATTAGAGGCGTCTATGTGCTAGGATTAAGAGAACGTATGGACCTCGATCTAGAAGCTAGGCTTATGGGAGAAACCTTGGTAAATAATGAATCACTTGAGACCTATAGTGGAGACTACATTGAATTAAATGATCTTAATTTACCAATAGGAATCAATGATCAATTTATGGAGGATTTTGAACCCGAAATTGAAGAAGGAGAAATTATGGATGTACCTAGAATCAATATGATCAACACTAAGAATTATGATGAATTTGAAGGATATCCTAGTTTCTGTGATTATGGTAGAAAGATCCATGTAGATTGTGCTTATAATTTACAATTTCTTTGCATGATAGGATTTAAACAGGTTAGTGCCAACTTTTTCCCTATTTTACCAATTAATGTAATGTCGAAAGATTTCTATAATTCTATAATGAAAAACAAAATTGAGTATAGAGGGAAAAACGTAGTTGGAATATTCATGAATGTACCTATTTTTGTCGGGAATTTAACTATTGTTACAGATTTCACCGTGGTGGAAAACATGGATACTTATCGTGATGTTGAGATGGGTGACGTGATCGTTGGGAAACCATTTTGTAAAGAGGTCGAAATTAACGCTAAAAGATTTGAAGGAAAGATCACCTTTCAAAGTGGAAGCAACGTTATCACTTACATGATGCCTCGTGCTCACCCAAGGTTTAAACATGCCCTAACAAATTTTGTTACAAATTTACACCATTTCTTTTTGTAGATGAAAATGACGCTGAGGAAGGGATCGAGAATCCGTACCAAAAGATGAAAGGATTCTACAAAGGTGTACTTGAATTGGGGCCGGAATATGTTCGTGACGAAGTAATTCGCAACTACATCGTGCACGGACATGTGGGGATCAATAGAACAAAATTAGGAGCTGAACGTGAGTCTAACTTGAAGACTCTGGAATAAAGACAAGTGCTGACCGGGAGACAACCCGAAGGAAAAATTTTTACTTTTCTGTTCTGTGTCGAGTCTGTCAGACCTGCAAAAGATACGGCGCATCTCCATCATAAGATGCGACGCATCACCTGCACTGGTCATATCTTATTTCATTTTCTGCATTTTTTTTTTTTTTTTTGACTTTAAAACTTTCTGTCAGTTTATTTAATGCGGCGCATCCCTGGTTAAGGATGCGACGCATCTTTTATTCTGATTCGTATTTATTCCAGGCTCGATACGGCGTATCTTCTTCCATAAGATACGGCGTATCGACTGACCTGATGATTTACAGTTTAATTTTTTAGGTTTTATTTTTACTAACTACTAATGTATTATGCAAGTTTGAACCTTCTTAACTCAGGTGTGTTAAAGTCTAAATGGTATTATAGATTCCTGCATTTTTGTGGATACATCATTTATGAAGCTTAAACGTTCTCATCCACAAGAAAGTTGATTTTTGCTCTTATACGAATAATGGAGGATCATACCGAGCAAATCTCAGGGGAGTTTTTCTGTTCTAATTCTTTTATTTTCCAGTTTTTAACCTTTGACACAAACAACGAGGACGTTGTGTAACTTAAGTGGGGGGATGGAGAATTAGAACACTTACTTGTCCTAAAATTTTTCAAAATATACTTAAAATGTGCTTAATATATCAAAATTAATTTTTTTTTAGCATGTTTTTGTTTAAAGTCTAAATTACATAACCGCACACATAACTCTATTCTTTCAAAAATATTAAAACTTTAGTGTGCCGGTGACTTGTAAACTTTAGAACTTGGCTTGTATACTATTCGAGACCACCATAATGAGTATTATCTATATAATTGGAGTGACTTGTCTAAATTGGTAAATTTCTAGGATTACACCCAAATAGCCTTTATATGTTATGTGATATTAACTAACTACACTGGTTAGTTAACCCCCGTATAAACCCTTTGTTTACTCTCACTTTTAGAGTAAGATACCCCTAGAAAAACCCTCAGAGCCATTCCTTTCGTTTCTTACACCTTTGTTATAATGTTTCGATACACCCTTACACCTTAGCCTACCCTGTAGATTAAAATCCGTGGTTAATTGCTTTAGGCAAAGTGTGTTTCCTTACATTACCTGTGTTCGCGTGCGTAATTCATTATCTTTGGTTAGGTCGGGAAATTGCACAATGCAATTGGTATGAAAGTAAATATTGTATAACTTTTAGTTTATTTTTCGTGTGTTTGCTACTTTCACTATTACAGTTATTTCTGAAAGTATGAAGAGTATGGAAAAATTATCCGGAAAAATAGTGATAGAAAAGTTGTGAAATTTTACACATATATGTTGAAAAAAAAATAGAAAAGAAAAAGAAAAAGGAAAAGTTGGAAGTTTGTTTTAACCAACTTATGTAAAGTTTTGTATTAAGTGGGAGATATCACCACTATTTGTTGTATATTATATTTATGGATTGAATGGGAGTTGGCCGTTATGGGAACGCCAACTAAGGTTATTCTTTGATTGAGATTTTGTTGAGTATAATTCGTGTCTACCTAAAGCGTGTGTTTCAAGTGTTAAAGCGTGAGTTATTCAATGATATGAGTCTTATTCATGGGATGGTTGGGAAAGTGATTAACCACACTTAGGATTTTAATTTATCTATTTTGTTTATTTTTCATTTTACACCAATTTGTATCCCAAATATTATCCATACCCTATATCATTCTTCATCCAAACCTTTGATTTATTGAGATTAGGGATTTGAGCAATCTTAAGTATCGTAGTCGTGGATTCGGCTATGTATTTATGATTTTGTCGCCCTTTTTGATATAATATTATTGGTGAAGATTACTTGGTCCTATCTTTAGCCCATTCGAGTTAAGGAATTGAGCAATTGCAAGTATCGTGGTCGTGGATTCGATCATGTATTTTAATTTTGTCGCCTTTTCTGGAATATGAGATCGATAGAGATTAAAAAGGATGATCAACCCTTAACCAACAAACCCTTTTTACCGCTTTAGACTTGTTACTCCTTGTCTTTAGTGGGGGAGATGCGTATACTTGCCAAGCCTATGATAGAATATTCGTCACGATTAAGCAACTAAACGATTTAGAATTGTTTTACATTAAAAATTATTTTGGTTTCTACTTCGTTAAGTGTTTGGTTGTGTGATTATGACAAAACTAATACGTGCTTAAATATAAAAATAAATCCTAATATCTTTTAGGATACATTTTCATATGATTAATTCTAAGGTTTACTTGGGGACAAGTAAAGTTCAAGTGGGGGGATATTTGATGAACTCAAATAAGTACATTTTATTATCATCATTTACCCTATTTATTTGACTTGTTTTATTATATTATATATGAGAATCGATACATTAATGTTTACTTTAGTAATTCTCAGGTAAAAACAAGCATTATGTGAAACTTGGCGATTTTGGACTAATTATGGAGCAAAACAAGTGAGATGTCAAAAGTCTACTGAAATCCAGAAGATGCGTCGTATCTCACTCAACAGATACGATGCAATATCATACTTAGATGAATTCGAAGACCATTGCCTGATTTTGAAGAATGCGCCGCATGCAATTCTGTCATGCGCCGCATATGAAACTTTGGTCAAAGAAGAAGATCAAGCTCGTTCTACTCCAGATACGCCGCAATATACTTCTAACATACGGCGTATCACTATCAAGATTTCACCAGTTACAATCCAAGACAGCTAAAGTACATGCGCCGCATACAAAGATCAAGTTACGCCGCATCTGAAGACGGTGTACGAATATTCCAGAATATATTAATCTTGGACCCCATGCGAAGTTAATTCAATGTGCCGCATCTATCAACTCAATGCGCCACATCGATCCCTCAGACAGAAACTATAAATACCCCAAGGTCAGACGAATTTAAGAGACTTTTGGGATATAACCCTAGAGCCGAATTCAGATGACCAAGCAGCACAAGTGTAACAACCGAGAAATTTCCAAGTCATTATTTTACTAATTTTATTTGCTTATTATGCTATTTTAAGTAAATTGGCTTTTGCCGGGAAAGTTGCCCTCATACGTCGTGACACGTACACTGAAATTTGTAATTTGAGTCAGGCTATGCTTAGACTACCCATTAATATGATTTATGTATCCCCACATACTTGTTTTCATATGGAATAATGTAATTTTCCATTTCTTCGCGAAGTGTGCACATTTTACGTTTTACGCGTTTTCGGCTCGCGGTTTGAGCTCTAAAGACATTTTAACACTCCGGAAGGCTCGGGAAATTTATGAAACATCAAAATAGGTCATTTTAAGTTACATTTAACATCTTTATGAAAATATTATCTTCATGACTTTTATTTCCATAAACTAGGCATAAAACGTTACCGATTTAGCCCCGTTGGCCTTCAAACTCACTCCGTGACTTATAATACATGTACAAAAGATGTATACAAGGTATATTTACAATATAATAAAAGAAAACCCTCCCCATAAAGCCCTTAGGCCGGCCTCCCGTCAATACCACCCTCCCCTTTAATTACTTGCACACTCTTCATTTTTATCATTACCCATAAACTCATTATATCTTTGCATGCAACTCCCACTCTCTCTCACTAAAAATCATCCAACACCAAAGTTCCTTCTCCTGGACTTCTTGCTGCTGTGACATCCCCCCTCAAGACCATCTTCATCAAGCTTTCAAGTATCCAAAAACCTTGCATTAGTTAACCCAATTGAGCCCTAGTAAGTTTCTTTAATTAGTTTCATCTCATTTTCTTTATTTTCCTATGTTTATTAGAGATTTTCATAGGCTAAACAAACATCTATTGCATGTGTCATTTTAGTTGATTAGAGTCAAGATCTTATGGGAAATAGGTGGTTTGATAATTGGTTAGTGTTGATAGGTAAAAGTTATGCAAGAGATTAATGGATCTTATAGAATTTTTGGCTAGTTATGGATGTTTATCTTAGATGTTTGTTACTAAAAACTGAAGTTAAAACTAAAGATAATCTTTCATCTCCTGGAAATAGTGATTTATGGAATGAATAAAAGAGTAGGAATCATTGGTCTTGAGCATGCATGTGTATTAGAGGTAATAAATGTACAAAAGTAGCCATTTTGATTGGTCAAAAGTCTGTTCCAGAATTGATGCTCCAAGATCCATCCACCATTTTATCCCCAGAAGGTTTTATTAAAACATAAAAATATTGGGAGTTAGATACAGGTCTTAGGATCATTTCCCCGAAAACCTTACCTCTTAATTCGTCCTGGAGATTTTTAGAGAAAATCCACACTAAAACTGGTCCAGGAATGCATGTCAGATTTGAAAGGCTAATTACTCTAAAATGTTGTAAAGAACATTAGGTTGGTGTAAACATGAAAGTTGTATCCAAGACCTGTAGAAAACTTTTCCCACAAGCCATGTGTCCATTAGACCTGTAGATAAGAATATACACTCTTTTTCCTAAACCCATTTGGATGCTGAGTATAACTATCTAGAGACACAGGGGTAAATTTGTAATTTTACCCATGTTCTGAAGTTCTCAGTAATGTGAGGCCTTGATTTTCATATTTTACAAAGTCATACCTTTCTAAGCATATAAAGTTCATAATTTTAGCCTTCACGGTTTAGAAATGGCGACCCAATTGGTGCGGCAATTTTATAAAATTTCCATCAGCATTGCATTTTTAAACCATATAAACTTTATTAAACGTCTTTCGACCCATGTCTTGCTATAAGACTTTTAAATAAATGACCATGTGATATTTTGAGTTCAAGTACTGAGTTAAGTCATAAATAATAAGTATTATACTTTAATCCCCGAGCCTAAGTCGTGTTATATTTTATTTAGGTCACTTGTGATCTTGCGGTTTTCTCGACGTGCACACTTCTCCGATTTCCGTTGCTACTTCATTATTGGTGAGTTCATAGCCCCAATTTTACCTTAATTGTTTTACAAACTCCGTGGGGGAGATACATGCTATAAATAACTATGATCACAATGCTTTGAAAACTGTATGCTATCCTGACATTGTTATTGCCTAAGTTTCCCAAAGCCTGAAAGTCCCTTCTTTATCGTGAACCGTTAATCACTTGCGAGTGAACGCGAATGCCGTGAATAGATCTATTGGGAATGAATTTCCCCATTTTGGACCGCTACCCTGCATGGGCAACCATATGCACTGTATTTGAGGTTGCTAGGTAATTAGGCTATTACCTCTTGTTGAAGGGCAAAATTATATTCCGCTAGAATATCTGACCAAGTTAATGTTCGGGGTCACGAGCTTAGTGCAATAATAACTGAATCAGACTCTGCATTTGTTGCTTAGTCGTTTTTATAAACTGAATTATATTGTGATCAACTACTTATTACTAAAACTCTATGGATTCACTCAACCTTTGTGTTGACGTTTTAGCATGTTTTATCTCAGGTTTAAAGGCATGAAGGTCTTGGATGGAGTCGCACGGATATATTTTGAGGACTCGGCATATTTTCACATTTGAAGAGTCTATATTTTAAAGATTTATGTTATGTTTAAAACATTTGCAAATCTTTTGCAAACATTGTGTTTTATGAAAACTGTTGGGACCTTTGCAAACTCTGAGAATTTAATGTATCAAATGTGAAACACTTTTAAAAACGTCTCTTTTCAAGGATCGTTTTCCATGACTTGTACTTTGTGCTAGGAAGTAATACCCCAGTGATCTATCTTCCGCTGCTATAATTTTGGGGGTGTTACAACAAGTGATGAACTCAAATAAGTACATTTTATTACTATCATTTATCCTAATTATTTGACTTGTTTTATTATATTATGTATGAGGATTGATACTTAATCGTTTACTTTTGTAATTCTCAGGTAAAAACAAGCATTTGGTGAAACTTGGCGATTTTGGACTAATTATGGAGCAAAACATGCAAGAAGTTAAGAGTCTACCGAAATGTACAAGATCAAGACTATTCTGCTCCAGATGCGCCGCATCTCACTTATTACATATGGCGCATCACTATCAATATTTCACCAGATACGATCCAAGATACAAGAGGACATGTGCAGCATCTATAAATGAAGTTACGCCGCATCTTCTGGCGGTGTACGAATATTCCTGAATATTATAATCTTGGACCCCACGTGAAGTTAAGTCAATGCGCCGCATCTACTTACTAGATGCGCCGCATCTTACCCTCAGACAGAAACTATAAATACCCCAAGACCAGACAAATTCCGAAGCTTTTAGTCAACACACAGAAGGCCGAAGTACAGAAACCTAGGACGAATTCAGTCGAATAGGCAGCACAAGACACACCCAAACGAAGATACAAGAGCTGTAAGAAGGTGCTGCATGTGTTTAATTCATTAAGTAGTTTTGTTTTATTGTGTTAGTAAACTTTAGTTCATCAAGATTGGTGGCTTGTATAATGTGACAACGGAAAGATTGCACTCCCTTAAAACTGCTTTCTCATTAATTAAAGTTTATATGTTGATGTCATTGGTGACTTTTATTAGTGCATTGATAACCTCTGTGTCTAGCTGAGCGTTGATCGGGTCGCCATGCCTCTGCCCTCGCCTATTTATTAGATCGCCTATGCATTCTATCGTCTGTAGAAAAGTAGGAAGAAAGATAAATAGGATAGTCATAAGTAATCATTAAGGGTTTACTCGCCGATAAGATTAGAACCAACGAGAAAGGACTTAATCTCGGTGCGTTGCATCGAACTATACACTTCATATAAGACTAGCAATAAAACAAGTGACAAACTACTTATCTATCAGGACAGCCCTCTTATTGTCTCGAGTATTTATCTGTGTACGTGTGTGCTATTCGCTGATTCGTGCCTATTGGTTTAGTTTATTATTTAATTGCAACCAAATCGTGCCAGTCTCTCAGGCTGAACCCCCTTGCGTTAGATTAGGTTGTATAGCTAACTTAATTTATTAAAATACTGATTAGAATAACTAGATAATACGTTCCACTCTTAGTGATCGACACTCTACTTACCATTATATTCATACTGACCGGGTACACTGCTCATTAAGTGTGTGTGTTATTGATAAGTCGGCTAAATATAAATTTAAAACTTGAGTAGGCATTAATACTGCTAAACCGCAACGACACATCGCACGCATCAAGTTTTTGGCGCCGCTGCCGGGGAGTGAATTGTTATTATCTGTTAATTTGATTAGTATTTTAATTAGGTTTTTAATTTTTAATCTAACCGCTAATTTTGTTGTGTATTAGATTAATTTGCATTCATTGTACTATTTTGCATATTTTCTGTTTTTGTGTGTTATTTGTTTACTTTTATTTTGTTTATTTTCGTGTGTTTTATTTGTTTTTAATTTTTCGTATTTTTTGTATTCTGCTATCATTGTACTGAGCTAAATCGAACGATACGGCGCATCTGATCTCTCAGATACGGCATATTGCGTTTAATTTTTATAAAATACAACGCGTTTAATTAATTCGATACGACGCATCTTTTCCCCAAGATACGTCGTATCTGTTTTTGATAAAAAAAAATTTCTAAACGTCAACGCCATACGACGCATCTGCTTTAGCAGATACGGCGTATCTATTATTTTAATTAAAAACAGTTTTCGAATTATTAAACAGATACGGCGTATCGATTTTTATCGATACGGCGTATCTTCTGAATCAAAAATCTCGTATTTTGAAACGTAACGAAAATACGGCGCATTAACTCTTGTTAATACGACGCATTTAATTTTTAATAAATATCGATTTTTGATAATTAAAACAGATACGGCGCATTCAAATTTCTAAGCGGCGTATCTATTTTCTGAATAAAGTCTGATTTAATTTTAACGATTATAAGATACGGCGTATCCAACTTTTTGGATACGGCGCATCGTCTGCAGATATCAGCAACTTTTATTTTTCTTATCTCCGAACGGAAAATGCTCTGACCCTTATACCTGGAAACTTTTACTTTGAAATCTACCTCTCTTTAATTTTCAGGAACAATGTTCGATATTTTCCCCTACCTGTTCGGAAGACCCCAAAGAAATCTTACCATGGAAGAGTTTGCACTACAAATCGCTCAAGCCAATGAAAAAGAACATCATGAAGCAAGAAACTTTATTAATGAATTCAAAGGCAGTCACGAGCTTTTACTAAAGGAACAAAACAACATGATTTATGGATTGGCAATTGAAGTGCACCAATTGTCAACGGTGCTTAATAGGGTTCTTTTGGTAAAGCAAGACTTGAAAGGGATTACAACTAGAGGCGGAAAGTCGACCTTTCAGATCGGAGAGACACCCGAGGATGACGGTACAAACAAGATTTCCCCTGAATCTTTATCACCTGAGCAAGAGCAACCAAAAGAGACTGATCCGGAACCTGTAATCAGAGAAGAACCTTCTGTTGAGCCTACGCGATCAACACTACCTTTCCCACATAGGGTAAGGAAAGAGAAACAAGATGCCTATCAAAAGAAATTCCTGGAGAATCTCAAGCAGCTGCAGCTAAGCATACCATTTATGGAAGCCCTGGTGCAAATGCCAAAATATGCTAAATATTTGAAGAAGCATGTTACACCCAATTTGGACAACCATTCCGACCTTCAGGAAGATTTAGGGAAACTACCCCGGGATTCTATCAAAAGAACAACTTTAATCCCGCTTATCAAGAGAGGAGGCGGACTTTAGATGACACTCTAAAGCAAATTATGGCCGATGCTGGTAAAAGACATGAAGAGAATACTGCTATGATCAAAGAAATACGAGCTTCAACGGACACTACTACAAGAAATCAAGGAGCTTCGATCAAAGCATTGGAACAACAAATTGGTCAAATGAGCAAAGTTCTTCAAGAAAGGGGATACGGAAGTTTACCGAGCTCAACTGAAACCAACCCAAGGGATCATGTCAAGGCCATTAGCACCACTGAAGAAGTCACTCCTAACATACCTAGAAGATCGATGAATGGTAATGATGGTGCAAGACCCGAATTTTTATTTAATTCTTCAATCAGTTTAAGAAGACTATTAAAAGAAAAGACAAAGATTGAAGAGGAGATCAAGGCTACAATGAAAGAAGGGAGCTCTGCAACCGATTTAAATGCCTTGCCTCATAAAGAAAAAGACCCAGGAAGTTTTACTCTACCTTGTTCAATTAATGATATATCTTTCAATAATGTGTTAGCTGACTTAGGAGCTAGTGTTAGTGTTATGCCTCTTAAGACATTCACTACCCTAGGACTAGGAAAATTAGCACCAACTAAGTTACTTATTGAATTGGCTGATAAAACGGTAAAACGACCTGAAGGGATTGCTAATAATGTGCTAGTTAAGATTGAGAAGTTTATTTTCCCTGTAGACTTTGTTATATTAGATATGCCCGAGGATGTTAAGATTCCTTTAATCCTTGGAAGACCTTTCTTGTCTACTGCCCATGCTAAGATTGATGTGTTTAAAAGAAAAATCTCATTAACAGTAGGGAATAATAAACTAGTCTATAAGTGCCAAGATCCTGTTAAAAGCATAATTAGAGCTGTCTATGTGCTAGGATTAAGAGAGCGTATGGACCTCGATCTTGAAGCTAGGCTTATGGGGGAAACATTGATTCAAAACAACTCAACTAATCCTAATCATGAAAACTTTGAGGAATTTATTGACCTTAATGTACCTACCGAACTTAGACGCGATGTTGTTAATGATTCTGATGATGAGTGGTATGATTGCGTAGTAATTAACAAACGTAGGAGAATAGTTGAGATAACGAATTTGAATAATGATGTGTTTATTGAACTACCACCCCACCTTGCTTATTTATGCCTATATGATAATAAGAATTTCCCGTCTATCATTTTTTCATCTCTGCCCGAAAGGGACAGAACTTTGTTTATACAGATATTGAAGAAGAACGGCGTGGAAATTAAGGACGAGCAAGGAGTGTTCAATATTACTGAATTGGCAATGAGGGAGCGCGATGTTTCCGACTCCTTCAACGATCAATATTAAAGAGCTGAACGTGAGTCTAACTTGAAGACTCTGGAATAAAGACAAGTGCTTACCGGGAGACAACCCGGATTTATCTTTTAATTTTCTGTTTGTGTCGAGTCAGTCAGGCCGCAGAGGATACGGCGCATCTCAATTCTGAGATGCGACGCATCTCCTGCAAATGGCCATATCTTTATTTTTCTGCATTTTTTATTTTTGACTTTAAAACTTTTTATCAGTTTATTTTAATGCGGCGCATCCCTGGTTAAGGATGCGACGCATCTTCTATTCTGATCCGTACTTATTCCAGGCTCGATACGGCGTATCTTCTTCAATAAGATACGGCGCATCGACTGACCTGATGATTTTCATTTTTAATTTTTATGCTTTATTTTTATCTAACTACTAATGTATTATGCAAGTTTGAACCTTTCTTACCTTAGGTGTGTATTAAAGCCTTGGTGGTATTATAGATTCCTGCATTTCCTGTGGATACATTGATTATGAAGCTTAAACGTTCTAATCCACAAGAAGATGATTTTTGCTCTTATACAAATGGAGGATCATACCGAGCAAATCTCAGGGGAGTTTTTCTGTTCTAATTCTTTTATTTTCCAGTTTTTAACCTTTGATACAAACAACGAGCACGTTGTTTAACTTAAGTGGGGGGATTGGAGAATTAGAACACTTAACACTTACTTGTCCTAAACTTTTCAAAATATGCTTGAAATGTGCTTAATATATCAAAATTTTAAATTTTTAGCATGTTTTTGTTTAAAGTCTAAGTTGCATAGCTGCACACATGACGTTATTTTCAAAAATTGTGATTTTTTTCAAAATTCACAAATCTATGAGTGTGCCGGTGACTTGTAAACTTTAGAACTTGGCCTGTATACTATTCGAGACCACCATAATAAGTATTATTTTATATAATTGGAATGACTTGTCTAAATTGGTAAATTTCTAGGATTACACCCAAAAAGCCTTTATATGTTATGTGATATTAACTAACTACACTGGTTAGTTAACCCCCGTATAAACCCTTTGTTACTCTCATTTTTAGAGTAAGATACCCCTAGAAAAACCCTCAGAACCATTCCTTTCGTTTCTTACACCTTTGTTAAAATGTTTCGTTACACCTTAAACCTTAGCCTACCCTATAGATTAAAATCCGTGGTTAGTTAATTGCTTTAGGCAAAGTATGTTTCCTTACAATTACCTGTGTTCGCGTGCGTAATTCATTATCTATGGTTAGGTCGGGAAATTGCAAAATGCAATTGGAGTGAAAGTAAATATTGTATATCTTTGAGTTTATTTTTCGTGTGTTTACTACTTTCACTATTACCGTTATTTCTGAAGTCATGAAAAGTATGGAAAAATTATCCAGAATTATCATTGTAGTGATGTGGTGAAATTTTACACATCTATGTTTATGTTTATAGATAGATAAAAAAAAAAAAAAAAAAAAAAAAAAAAAAAAAAAAAAAAAAAAAAAAAAAAAATCGAAAAAATGAGAAAAGAAAAAGAAAAAAGAAGAAAGTTGGATGTTTGTTTTTAACCAACGATGTAAAGTTTTGTATTAAGTGGTCGATATCACCACTATTTGTTGTATATTATATCTATGGATTGAATGGGAGTTGGCAGTTATGGGAACGCCAACTAAGGTTTATTCTTTGATTAAGATCTTGTTGAGTATAATTCGTGTCTACCTAAAGCGTGTGTTTCAAGTGTTAAAGCGTGAGTTATTCAATGATATGAGTCTTATTCATGAGATGGTTGGGATAGTGATTAACCACACTTAGGATTTTAATTTATTTGTTTTGTTTATTTTTCGTTTTACACCAATTTGTATCCCAAAAATTATCCATACCCTTTATTATTCTTTATCCAACCAAACCTTTGATTTATTGAGATTAGGGATTTGAGCAATCTTAAGTATCGTAGTCGTGGATTCGGCTATGTATTTATGATTTTGTCGCACTTTTTGATATATTATTATTGGTGAAGTTTGGACCTATCTTTAGCCTATTCGAGTTAAGGATTTGAGCAATTGCAAGTATCGTGTTCGTGGATTCGATCATGTATTTGTGATTTTGTCGCCTTTTCTGGAATTTGAGATCGATAGAGATTAAGAATGATTAACCCTTAAACCTCAAAACCCTTTTTACCGCTTTAGACTTGTTATTCCTTTGCTTTAGTGGGGGAGATGTGTATACTTGCCAAGCTTATGATAGAATATTCGTCACGACTGGACAGTTAAACGATTAGATTTGCTTTTATCGAAATATTTTATTTTACTTCTAACTCGTTAAGTTTTTGGTTGTGTGATTATGACAAAAATGAATACATGCTTAAATATAAAAATAAATCCTAACATCTTTAGGATACATTTTCATAAGATTAATTCTAAGGTTTACTTGGGGACAAGTAAAGTTCAAGTGGGGGGATATTTGATGAACTCAAATAAGTACATTTTATTACTATCATTTATCCTAATTATTTGACTTGTTTTATTATATTATGTATGAGGATTGATACTTAATCGTTTACTTTTGTAATTCTCAGGTAAAAACAAGCATTTGGTGAAACTTGGCGATTTTGGACTAATTATGGAGCAAAACATGCAAGAAGTTAAGAGTCTACCGAAATGTACAAGATCAAGACTATTCTGCTCCAGATGCGCCGCATCTCACTTATTACATACGGCGCATCACTATCAATATTTCACCAGATACGATCCAAGATACAAGAGGACATGCGCCGCATCTATAAATGAAGTTACGCCGCATCTTCTGGCGGTGTACGAATATTCCTGAATATTATAATCTTGGACCCCACGCGAAGTTAAGTCAATGCGCCACATCTACTTACTAGATGCGCCGCATCTTACCCTCAGACAGAAACTATAAATACCCCAAGACCAGACGAATTCCGAAGCTTTTAGTCAACACACAGAAGGCCGAAGTACAGAAACCTAGGACGAATTCAGTCGAATAGGCAGCACAAGACACACCCAAACGAAGATACAAGAGCTGTAAGAAGGTGCTGCATGTGTTTAATTCATTAAGTAGTTTTGTTTTATTGTGTTAGTAAACTTTAGTTCATCAAGATTGGTGGCTTGTGTAATGTGACAACGGAAAGATTGCACTCCCTTAAAACTGCTTTCTCATTAATTAAAGTTTATATGTTGATGTCATTGGTGACTTTTATTAGTGCATTGATAACCTCTGTGTCTAGCTGAGCGTTGATCGGGTCGCCATGCCTCTGCCCTCGCCTATTTATTAGATCGCCTATGCATTGTATCGTCTGTAGAAAAGTAGGAAGAAAGATAAATAGGATAGTCATAAGTAATCATTAAGGGTTTACTCGCCGATAAGATTAGAACCAACGAGAAAGGACTTAATCTCGGTGCGTTGCATCGAACTATACACTTCATATAAGACTAGCAATAAAACAAGTGACAAACTACTTATCTATCAGGACAGCCCTCTTATTGTCTCGAGTATTTATCTGTGTACGTGTGTGCTATTCGCTGATTCGTGCCTATTGGTTTAGTTTATTATTTAATTGCAACCAAATCGTGCCAGTCTCTCAGGCTGAACCCCCTTGCGTTAGATTAGGTTGTATAGCTAACTTAATTTATTAAAATACTGATTAGAATAACTAGATAATACGTTCCACTCTTAGTGATCGACACTCTACTTACCATTATATTCATACTGACCGGGTACACTGCTCGTTAAGTGTGTGTGTTATTGATAAGTCGGCTAAATATAAATTTAAAACTTGAGTAGGCATTAATACTGCTAAACCGCAACGACACATCGCACGCATCAACAAGACACACCTCAAACAAAGATACAAGAGCTGTAAGAAGGTCCTGCATGTATTCAATTCATTAAGTAGTTTTGTTTTATTGTTTTAGTACGCTTAAATCATCAGGATTGATGGGCTTGTGTCATGTGACTACGGAAGATCATGCACTCCCCTTAATATTGCTTTCCCATTGATTAAAGTTTATATGTTGATGTCTTTGGTGACTTTTATTAGTGCATTGATAACCTCTGTGTCTAGCTGAGTCTTGCTTGGGTCGCCATGCCCCTTCCTCGCCTATTTATTCTAGCGTCTCTAGAAAAGTAGGATAGACATAAGTAATCATTAAGGGTTTACTCGCCGATAAGATTAGAGCCAACGAGAAAGGTTTAATTATATACACTTCATATAAAACTAGCAATAAAACAAGTGACAAGCTATTTAATTATCAGGACAGGTCTTCTTACTGTCTCGAGTATCTATCTATGTACGTGTGTGCTAATCGCTGATTCGTGCTCATTAGTTTAGTTTTCTATTTAATTATAACCAAACTGTGCCAGTCTCTCAGGCTGAACCCCCTTGCGTTAGATTAGGTTGTATAACTAACTTAGGATATTAAAATACTTATTAGAATAACTAGATAATACGTTCCACTCTTAGTGATCGACACTCTGCTTACCATTATATTCATACTGACCGGGTACACTGCTCGTTAAGTGTGTGTGTTATTGATAAGTCGGCTAAATATAAATTTAAAACTTGAGTAGGCATTAATACTGCTAAACTGCAACGACACATCACGCGTATCAATAGCCATGAATTTTCTATCTCTGAAGCATCTATTAGAAATAGTCTTAAACTAGATGATGCTTTAGGAGACACTGTGTTATCAAATAATATGCTTTTAGAAGGTATGGGTAACATTGGATACCCCACTGATGGTGGTTTTACCTTTTGAAAAAGTCATTTTTCACCACAGTGGAAGTTTTTGATCCATCATTTGCTACATTGCCTAAGTCCCAAGAGTGGTGGATGGGATCAATTTGGAAGCAATATTGCTTCTGCTTTGGTCTGTCTTTCACTTGGAAAGACTTTAAATTTTTCAAAACTCATCTTTGATGGCATGGTAGCAAATGTGAATAGTAAACACATGTTTTTAATGTACCCTCGTTTTCTTCAAATGGTGTTGGGCTTTGAAACTGAAAACAAAATGCAGACTTATTTGTGTATAGCCTTTAAGGACAAAATTTTTAATAATATGAAAAGGGGTTTTCAGGGGACTCATAGACCATTATTGCCTGCTATGTTGCCTGCTACTACTAACATTGCAGGTACATCATCAACTGGAAGAGTTGCCCACTCCCCATCACCCACAACTGAGGAGCAAACCCAAGATGTCCCTAAGTCACCTACACCACAACCACCATCACCTACATCTCCACCACCTTCACCTGAGCAGCAAACCCAAGTTCCAACTCCAACTCAGGAGGAGGAATCAGCTCCAATGACTGTGGAAGCTCTCTTACAGCTGGTTCCTACATTAGTTCAAAGGATATCTGTTTTGGAGAAGGCAAATACAACCATGGGTAATGCTATTGTGACCTTGGTCAGAAAGGTCAAGAAGATGGAAAGGGTTATGAAGGACAAAGGGGTTGCTTTCAGTGATACAGAGGGGGCTGAAGACAAAAATTCTTCCAAACAGGGGAGGAATTTGGATGAAGAACAAGTTTTTCAGACTCCAGCTCAAGCAAAACCAACTGGAGATACAGAGATAAGTCCTGAAGGAATGGAAGTAGCAGAAACCTTAGCCCAAACTCTTAGTCAAATTCAAGAGAAGAAGAAGAGAAGACTAAGAAGGAAATTGGTGTCTGATGAGGTTAATTCTAATGAGGATGTAGTTAAGTCTGCTGAAGTTGTTAAGTCTGGTGATGATGAGTCTGAGAAGGTTAAGTCTGATGTTAAGTCTGCTGGTGAAAAAGATAAATCTGGTGATCAAGAAGTTAAGTCTGCTGCAATTCAAAGGGAAGGAAAGCAGATACTTGAAGAAACTCCTCAAACTAAGAAATCAACGAAGCAACAAAGAGAGGAAGAAGCAAGCTTAGCTGAGATTGCAAGGATTCAGGCTGAGGAAGCAGCTGAAAAGGACAAACTTGAAGAGATTAAGAAAAGAGATGAACTTTTTTCAAAGAAGCTGCAAGAAGAATTCAATGACGATCCGTATATGTCTCTGATTGAAGATGATGATGAGCTCAAGGCTAAGATGGAAGAACTCAAAGCTGATACAAGTCTGACAGTTGATGAGAGGACAACAAAACTTGCAGATTTCATGAATACAAGAATGGATACAGATACTCTTGGAGGCTTGATGGAGAAAATTAAAAAGACACAAAAGAGAAAGAGTACTACCAAGAAGCTCACAAAGAAACAAAAGATGTCTGATATGAAGATTTATTTGAAGAATATGATGCATTGTACTTTTGAAAAGATGAGAGGAATGTCATATGAAGAGGTTGAGGGGATGTATCTCAGAGCTTATGAAAGGGATCATAACTAGAAACCCATTGACTATGAAGATTCAATCAGAATAAGTTTCAAAAGGCAAAAGATATATGAGGTTGGAAAGCCATCTGAGGTAGAAAAAGTAACTGAGGTTGAAAAGGTTGCTGATAGCTCAAAATGTGAGCATGTAAAAGAAGAGGTTGAAGTTAAAAAGCCCATTATAACCTGGACTAGAAGAAATAGAGCAGCTAGGAAGGGTAAATTAGGTTCTAAGGAGAATGTGCAAGAGGAAGAAGAACCCTCTTCTGAGGAATTTACTATGGGGGTCAATTCCAAAAAGCTCAACTCAGCCTGCCAAGGTTGTAAATTGGCAGATCATCAAAACAGGTAAGAAAGGAGCTTATAAGATAATCAGGGAAGATTATACAGAGGTTGTGTATATGAGTTTTCCAGGGTTATTGAATGACTTGAGCAGAGATGATCTTAAGGAGCTATACAAGTTGATGATGATCAAATATGGGGATAACAGACCTGAAGAAGAATTTGAAAGAGTTCTTTGGGGAGATTTAAAGACTATGTTTGATCCACCTTCTAGGACTGACAAGATTTGGATGCTGCCATTTCAACAATAGATAGTAAGATGGAGGTATTTTGATAGTTGTCAAGTACACTGTTTGACCTTGCAGAGTGCACATATCTACATGTTGACAGAGGTTGAATATCCTCTACATCCAAGGGTATGCAAGGAAATGCTTGAGAAGAAGTTGTTAGGTAATAAGGATGATGAGGTATGTAATCAGCTTTTGGAACTAACTGAGATGCAGTCCCAAAAGGAAGCAATTTGGGGTGTTTGAAAGAATTTTCAAGATGATCAATGAGATTAATGGAAGTTCTCACTTGGTGAAGGTGCTTTGCACTAACACAACAAATGGTTATCAGTCCACCATGTCTAATCCACATAAGGACTGGCTAATCCAAGAGCAAACGGCTCTGGTAAAGATACCTCAAATCCGTTTATGGCTGACAATTTGCCAAAAATTGTATGGTAATCTACTCACCATATCTGTGATAGTGAAGAGTTGGCTAGCCCACAAGAGTATGGCTTGTGGTAAAGGCTGTGGAAATCCATAACTGGTTATCAATTCACCAAGGTGAGGTTTGTATTCCACCAAAGAATTGGCTAGTCCAAAAGCAAACGGCTTTTGGTAAAGACAAAACAAATCCGTTGATAGCTGATGATTTGCTAAAAATCATATGGTATTTCAACTCACAATGTTTCATGTACAAAGAGTTGAAATGGTTATCAATGTACCATGGTTTTACACCAAACATTGGCTACTCTAGAGTTAATGGCTAACTGGTAAAGAGACATCAAATCCATTAATTTTCAATGATTCACCTCTCACAGGAGTTCACACACCTGGAAGTGATGAGAATAGTATGAAACTTTAAGAATTGATGTACAAATGGTCAATGTTGCTGCAAAGATCAGATGGTTTGAAGCTTGGTGATAAAAGATGCTGCACAAGTTCAGATATGATGATTTGAAGAGTTAAAGTTCAAGATAATTCCAAAAGATTAAAGTTCAAACCTCAAGAAGCTTATCAATGAAGAAACGTGAAGTTCATGGAGCATGAAGATCAAGTTAGGGGAGGATTGTAGGGAATTATTAGAAGAACAGACTTAAGTCTGCTAATGTATTCGTTAAGTCAGCCAATACAAAGTTAAGTCTGGCAGAACATAGTTAAGTCTAGTGACTAGAAATAGTTAAGTCTGTTTATGTTTTATAGCAGAATTAGTTAGCTGTATATTAGGAAAGGATATAGTCGTATTAGATATCTTATTAGAAGATATGTTTATCCTTTCACATGTTTTGTAACTAGGTTTTTCCTTAGAGTATAAAAAGAACCCTACGACATAGTAACAATGGTGATATTAGTGAAAGTTTAATAGTAATATACGAAGTTAGTTATCTTAATTGTGTTCTTCATACTCATTGCTTGTTAAGATTCCGTATTAACAATCAATACACAGTTAAGAGTTTCTCATATAGATTGATTTGGATTTATCCAAGTTGTCTATTGTCTTACAAAGGCTACTTAGATCCATAATTCGTGTGGACCTACAAAAATGATGTAAATAATTTTAAAAGGTTTTAAATTAGTTAAAGTTGATTTACAAAATATTTAAATTAAATTTAAATGATTTAATAGTGATTTAACTTAATTAAAATGTTTTAAAAATAATTTTAAATGATTTAAATTTAGTATAAATGATTTAATTTTATTAGGTAAAAGTGATCTAAATAATTTTAAAAAGTTTTAAATTAATTAAATATGATTTAGAAAAATTTAAAAGAATTAATATTGATTTGAGTTAGTTACAATAATATAAAAGAGTTTTATTTTTTCCTTTTTTTTTTTTTTTTTAATTAAAATTCTTTCCGCGGGGACATGTCCCCGCCGAAAGATTTCACCAAAAAAAATGATTTTCCCTCGTAGCATTGACTTTATCCTGCCAAAGGTTTTGGCGAATAATTAAATCTTTTAGCGGGGACTTGTCCTCGCCAAAAAGTCTGACTAAAAGACAAATTTACATTCGGTGGGGACGTGTCCCCGCAGAAAGGTTGGCTAAAATACAAATTTACATACGGCGGGGACATGTCCCCGCCAAATGTAATAGCTAAAAACTAGCCTCCATTATTATCAGATATGCGTAACACTTTTAAAAAAAAAAAAAAAAAAAAAAAAAAAAAAAAAACTCATCTGCTCAGTGTTGCTGCTTCTGCTGCCATCGTGTCCACCACACTCGCATCTCCATCACCACCATCTTCACCACCACCACAGCACCATCATCTCCACCACAATACACCCACACTCGCACCACTGTGCACGATGCCCTCTCCTCATATAATTCTTTCCTCAACCCCTCTCCTCATTTAATTCTTTCTTTTTCTCATCTCCTTTCTTCCTTGCTCCCTCTCGTTTACAAACCCAGGTGAGTGTGGGTGCTAATTTTTGTTAATTATTGATTTTTATTATTTTTTTTAAATTTCTTTATTTTTTGTTATTTGTTAATTTTTGCAATATGTTAACTTGCTATAAATGTGTTTTCTGATTTTTGTTATTTTTTTTAACTTTTTTGTTAATTTTTTTTGTACAGTCTGTTGTCGAGACCAAGCCGAGAATCGAAGCCGAGAACCGAATCCAAGAGCACAACGTGCCTGCTGTCGAGACCACAACCGAGGTTTTATTTATTTATTTATTTTTTTTGTTTATGTGTTACCGGGGACATGTCGCCGCCAAAAGTTTATAGTGATTAATTTGTGTTTATGTATTATTTTAGCTAGGCTATAGGGGCTGTTTGGCTTAGTTTATCAGTTAGTTTAAACTGATGCAACAGAACCTGCTGTCGAGACCACAATTACCATGTACTGGTGCAACAGAATCAATTGCGAGCAAGGGCATTTATCAGTTAGTATAACTAGGCTATAGGGGTTGTTTGGCTGTTTGAACTGCATATAAGTGTGAGAACAAATTCTATAGGGGCTGTTTGGCTGTTATAACTAGGCTATAGGGGCTATTTGGTGCAATAGAATCAATTGCTCGGTCGTCTTCCTCTCTGCGATATTGTTGTTAGTTTTAATCATAATTACATCAATATCATTTTAAGTCACCGCTTCTGTTTTTTCTGTTGAGGTACAATTTTAGCTTCCATTCGTGCTTTAAAGATGCAAATTGTGACTTGTTATTTGTTGAACCTTAAGAATTTGATACTTTTGTATAATCAACGCAGCCCCTTTGTTCCAGTTTCAGGATGTCATGCTCTTTAATAGAAGTAAATAGCTTTAAGTGTTACAAGTATGTGAAGAGAGTTTATTTTGCATACTAAAATATTGAAGACTGTAAACCTTAAACCAATTTCGACCGTCCCAGTGAACTGTCACTAACCTGAAAATCAGGTATTGAATTAGATGCAACGTGGACAACAGATAGGAGAGGGGTGTTTGAGGGTTCCACATTTCTTCTGATTATGTATGTTTTGAAGTAAATGGCTAGATTAGAAGTCTAAATCAAGTATGAAGTGGTCTGTTATGTGAATCTTATTCACATCTTTGTGTGAAAAGGTCAGACCCGAAGAAGTTGAGGATCGAGGAGGTCAACAGGAAAAACCGGCTCGCAATGACAAGTTCTAGCCTTCACGGATCCCATTCTTTAGCTGTTATACGCGATACCTTCGTAAGACACTTTTTAATCATTTTATTTATATATATAATCTTGGGTGAGTCTTGATTGATTTTATTTATAAACAGTTGAGCTTCCCCACCGACTCCACGGATAATAAAGACTTGATCGACCTTTACAGACACACCCATACGAGAGGCGACGCCTTTGAGTCTCCACAGTCCGAGGCCAGATGCGTAAGTATAATTTGTTTCCAAAAACTCACCAACATTAATGCAATATAATAAATCACGACTTATATATTACTTTTCTTATTTTTTTTGTAACTAAACAGAATGAGATGATACGGCTGTGGACAGAGAGCACCTCTTCCGGGACGCGTATGGCTGACGTAGATATTTTGCGCCAGGTGATCGGCGGTAAGCAGCGCGGTCATGTTCCTGGCGTAGGTCCAGTGTTACCAGGTAGTGGTCAGAAGACGACTCTCAACTCCTCACGAGCTCGCGAGCAAGCCTCCTCGTCCTCGCTGCAGGAGACTGTGCAGAAGCAAGCCCAGGAGATGTCCACGCGTGGGACACAGATTGATATTTTGCTGGATTGGGCCAGGAGACAGCCGGGTTTTACCGAGGAGCTAGCGAGTGGCTTGCCGGGGACATCAGGATCCCAAAATGCGTCACAGGGTGAGTCTACACCTACCGGGGAGGGTAGTGGGGGTAGTGGGGGTAATACAGAGACTGGAGAGTAGTGTATGGCTTCTTTGGGTCTGATGGGTCAGTTTATATTTGTTTTGGGGTATTGGACAAAGTTGTGTAGATTTAGATGTATTATTATGTGTTTATGTAGTTTATGTGTTAGGATTCCCGCTAAATTGTTCCCCGCTAGCTTATGTATAGTTTTTGGACCATTTTGCGGATAGCTAGCTAGCTTATGTATAGTGTTGATGTAAATAATGTTCTAAAAACGTTATTTATATCTTTCGATTACTTCACGTTTTGAGGATGACAAAATGTGAAATCACGTTACGTTAAAATTAACGTAAACAAGTTTTTAATCGGAAGATCCCGTTTCTACGCAAATCACTCTAGAACAAATTTACAACTTGACTAATGATCAAAGAAGTAAATTTTGGTTTTGAGACTTCACATTTTAATGTGACAAAACATTTTTTCAAAAATATACCTTACAAATTATTTTTGAATAATTAAGAAATGTTTTAATAGAAAAATAAGTTTAAAATTCATAACAACTATTTTTCCCCCCAAAATCAGCTCCAAACTTCCCCAAATAAGTTTTCACCAGAAAAGACAAAATTTGGAACGTCTTTGTCTAGGACGGCTCCACGGTTCCACTAAATTTAGTAGAGCCGTGGGTGATTTAGTGGAGCCGTCCACCTGTAACGTTCAGATTTTCTTTGCCTATAAATACCAACCCACTTCACAGATTTTAGGCACCCTTTCACACACAGAAACTTCTGAGTTTAAATCCCTCACACCATTTTCTTTTCTTGATCATCTAGTTTAGTTTTTCTTTTGTTCAAGAGTGATCCAATCATCCAACTTAGAGATCCTCTTCATTCCTCTTCAATAGCAAGAGAAGAACACAAAGTATCCAAGTTGATACAAGGTGTTGTCATTCCTCTTCAAGTGCAAGAGAAGAACTCAAGGTATCCAAGAAGATACAAGAGTTATAGTTGTTAGGTTGTTTGTAACATTTGTTACATACTTGATTGTATCATAGCATACATCAAGATCATTTTTCTTTTGTGAGAGTGTGAGTGAAGATCATTGTGATCTTATAAGAGATAGTGAACATCTCTTGAAGCCATTGGGCTTGTGTGATTGATCAAGAAGATCAAGGGTCATTAGGATAGTGTTAGTCAAGTGAGTGTTGATCATTGTGATCGTGTCGAGATCTTGGTGATCTCTTGAGACGATGAAACATGCCTAATGTCTCAAGCTTCTAATGAGGTACATTCCGACTCTTCTTACTATAGTGATGATAATTCGTCAATAGATGACACTAGGTTACATGACGAATACAATAAACTATGTGAGGTTAGCTCTAAGATTTTAGGTAGAAACACAAAACTAAAAATAAAATTGCAAGAACTAGAATTGCTAATTTTAGAACTAAAGGATCAAGTCAAAAGACTTGAGAAAAATAAAGAAGTAGACTTAGGATGTGGGTCATGCATAAGTCTTCAAGTAGAAAACAAAAAACTCAAAGAAAATGCTTTGAGAATCATTAAGTTTGAAGAAGGAACTAAAGCACTTAATGAGATGCTTGAAAACATTAGATATAATGAACATGACCGTGCGGGTTTAGGATTTGACCCAAATCAGGCCTCTACAAGTAGTACTAAACAAGTAAAATTTGTAAAACCTGAAGTTTCTGAGTCTAAAGGTGACGGCACCACTAAAGGTACTGACGGCACCACTAAATTTAGTGGTACCGTGGTACCATCTGGTGCTGAAGACAAATCTGGGTCAATTCTAAAGAATAACTTAAGTCCTAAACCAAATCACATAGTTGCTAGAGTGTCTACTTCAAGTAAAGAGGAAGCCAAAGAACTTCACAAACCCTTGTCAACTCCCGAACATGGGTTTGTGAAGCGTGACACTAGGTCAACTACTCCTCCACCTAGAAAAACAAATTCTCCCAAACCTCGGTCTAGAACTCCTCTGCCGAGAGGTAACTTTAGAAGACAAAATCATCCAAGTAACTTTCCCATAACTTGGAATGCCCGTCTACCACAAAGTTACTTACCATGGGAAATGTGTCCTCCATTCTCACATCCTAAACAAATGCAACGAATGCGTAGAATGTTTAGTATTAACAACTTTGGACCCATGAGATATTAGGGACCAGATGTTTGAACTTTTGTTTTCCTAGGAGAACATGGTTGTAAATAAATTTTGGAGTCTAACAAATGGAGTATGATTTGTGGTAAAACAAATCTTGTGATGCAAGAGTCAAGTCGTGTCTCATTTGCTTAACATTCAACAAAGGTAGTCTAATCTTCTAGTTTTAAGGAAAACACCTCAAGCTCAGGTACGCTTTCTTAAAACACCCTTTGTTGGTAGAAATGCTAAGCATGTAGTATTGTTAGAATCTAACATAGCAGGCACTATCATAAAGAAACAAAAACTCACAATTCATCATGACGAACTCAACTTGTCCAGAAATGTACAATGATCGCTCAAAGATCATGTGTGACAAGTCTGAAACGAAAGTGATGAGTGAATTATGTTTCTTCCCTAGCCCGTATGTAATACAACTTAAAGAAAGTATCCCTATAAACCTTAATATACTATATATGTACTTAGCTTAGATAAATCCTAATTGAAACTAATGCCCATATCCGCAAATACGAATCTCACAAGTGACGATGAAGGTGAGTGCGCGGATATCTCTAGGTTAGGGGCATAATAGGTAACTTAGTTTACCTAACGGCAAGTAGGCTTATTATCATGTCTAGTGTTTGGCTTTGTGCCCACTTGTAAGAAGGATCCTAAAACTTCTTACCTTAAGAGTGTTTAATGTATCCTCTGATGCATTAAAGGCACTATACACTTGAGATTATGATATCTCAAGGGGATTGATGTAGAAATTGTTGTCTATATCAACCATGATAATGGGGGAGATAATGTGAATTGAAAAAGTAAGTAATGTTTGCACCTTCATAGGTGATTGTCAAATTTCTTGATTCTTCAAGAACAAACAACTCTTGCTATCTCCACAACCGAAGCCGAATAAGTAAGCGCCGAAAAGGCATGACAACAAGCACTATGGATGAGACAAGCTCCAATCAAATGAGACGTCCATCCCAACAACACTCCTGAGAAGAGTAACAGTCGAGACGCAAATAGACTTGACCGAGAACCCCGTGGTTTGCTCATGAATGAAGCTCATCAAAGTACGTCATCTCCTCCGTCACGACAATGTCCAAAAAGGAATCTTTTCTTTGGAAAAGTTTTCCTCTAAGGACAACATCGTTGATATTCTAACCAACACATCCTTCACATCCCGCTCATGACTATTTGAATATTTCTTTGGAAGTATTGAAGTCATCCCTCATATCTCATCTCATGACTTTGTAAATGTTTCACTAGAAATATTAAAGTCATTTCTTGCGTCTTGTCTCATGACTTCTTAAGTCATCCGTCTCATCCCACTCATGATTATTTCAATATTTTACTGGAAATATTAAAGTCATCTCTTACGTCCTATCGCGTGACTTGCTCAATATTTCATGGGAAATATTAAGTCACTTCTCTCTTATCGCCCCATGACTATCAAGTCACTCTTCACATCTGTCTAATGACTTTTAGATATTTCATTGCAAATATTAAGTCATTCCTTACGTCTCGTATCCCGACTAATTAAATATTTCATTAGAAATATTGTAGTCATTCTCCTAATCCCGACTCATGACTTCTATTTATTTCACGAGAAATATTTAAAGTCAATCCTCATTTTCATCCAAAGACAACTTAGGCATTTCCTTGGAAATACTAAGGTCATTCCTTGTCATCTCGCCTAATCCTTTTCGTCAAAGAGTTTATTAGGTATAAAATTTTTCCTCGCGTCAAAAATTCTTACTAAATAAGTAAGATTAATCAGTCAAGAGTCAAAACAGAACAAAAATTGGCCTTACAGACCCACGGCTCCACTAAAGTGGCATGGCATCACTAATGTTTAGTGGTACCGTGGTACCGTGTATCTGAGAAAATGCCCGTTTTTCTTCCACTATCCTCTGCACACTCATTTCAAACAAACAAACTCATTCCCTCCTGCTGTCACAAACCGTACCCACAACCAAAATCCATTTACACACTTGCTAATCAAGTTCAAGGCATTGGAATCAACAAATCCTAATCAATTCAACACAAATTGTAAGTCAATTATCTTTAATTTCTTTTCAATTTGAGTCTAGGGTTTGTTCATATGCATAAATTCGAATTGGGGATTTTCAATTTTTGATGAACTTTTGTGAAATCAGGACTAGGATTAGACAATGTAGTACTTACATGATTCCCTAAACCTAGGATTTTCATAAACCCACTTATATTGCATAATCTAGTCCGAATTTTCCTATTTAAATTGGATTAAGATTAATTGTTTTCAATGGAATCATGTCTAGGATGATTAAAAATGGATTAGGAATGATTAAGTTTGAGGCTTTTCAATTTTTAGATTTTTGGTGCCACATTGAGCCGTTTGCCAAACACCCCAATTCCATTGTTTTCGAAAAAGTTCACAAGTATAGGATCATGAAACATTTTTTCGTGCATTGTCGATGCAAATTAAAAACGTTTTGGGCATGCATACATGAACTCTCAAATATGGATCGACCTACATAATTAATATGTATTATTCGACATATTTGATTGAGCAAAAGTGAAGTTAGGAGTGTTTGGGTAATCTCATTAGGGTTATTTTAGAGTCGAGATTACCGCACCTCCACATCGTTGGCATTTAGGCACACACACACACTCAAAATGTGATCACTAAAATGCAACAAATTAACATGCAAAATATTATATTTTTGTAGGTGACAATGCCTCGTATTGATTACAAAGATACCAAACCTTACATCCCTCGTCTTGTAGACGATCCAAACATTCCCATTGAGCAAAAAGCTCATCTTGCCAAATTCAAGATCGATACATACACGAAGGACGTGTAGTCGATGCTCATTACGTTCTCTTGGATAACATCCAAGTTTGCTTCCCTACTATCGACTTTGATTGTTTATACCAAATAAACGATCAAATTTGTCCTCGTTTTGTTCTCGAATTTTATAGTCGAGTCCGAACCTTCAATGACCTTGAAGGTAATGTCTTCCTTGACTTTTGGATCCAAAACCAAAATATTATCTTGTCCGTCTTCGAGCTTGGTGAAATACTCGGTGTTCCTTCGTATGGTCAGTGTGCATACACTGAAGACCATTCCCAAGAGTATCTTTTCTATAATCTTGAGAGTCAAGGTACTTATCGTACCGAAATCCCCAACATCAAAACCATCAAACAAGTCATCCAAACTCCTCGAGTCGCCAACACGTATCAAAAACGTGATGGTTCCATTGTCCTTCTTGACTCCAACAAAATCTACCTCAAAGAACTCCTTCCCGACCTCAGAAGTTGGGAACTTCTTCTACGTGAGAACGTGTTGAGCCTTGCTGGCAACCGTGATCACGTTTCGGCGAGTCTCGCCCACATGCTCTATTGTCTTAGTATCGAGGAACCATAAAACCTCGCATACTATATGGCCAAAAGGATGGCCAACATCCATAGTCGTTCCGATAAGCTCAAGCCATATGGCATGTTGCTTGCTCGTCTCTTCAAGTGGGTTATGGAAAATTTCCCACATCTTACTGATGTCGACTATGTCCTAGTCAATCCCATCATGAAACCACTTGGTGGACCACAACGTCGCACAAAGCAACTTAAGGACAAAGGGTCCAAACGTGGTCGTAAATCCACTTCCGATATCCCTCTTTCGTCTTCCTCCTTTGGTCATGAATCATCTTCTCAACCTACGGATGAGGACGATGATGAGGTGAACGAAGAAGGAACGTCTCGTCCTCAAACTCTTTCACCCAACACCTACTTTCGTAACCTTGACACATCATCGTTCACTCAAACAACCGAACCTGACCAAATAAACTTAGCCACTGCAATGAGAAGGCAAACTACAATGTACAATCGACAAGTTTCAATGCATGAGCAAACAATCGGGGGGTTCAAGTCCATTGGCAAGGCAATCAAAGGGCTCGGGAACAAGATAAAGAAGTTGGGGAAGAGAAGAGACTAGATAGGATTAACTTAAGTAGTACTACTAACTTAAGTATTATTAAGCTATTATAAATAAGGTCATGGCAATGTCCACTTGACATAAACTAACTTGAAATGTCTTAACATTTCCTACTTAAAATTGGTTACTTTTATTAGTTAATCAATCTTGATATTTTATGAGCTTTGCTTAGTTCATACATTTTTTTTATTACATGCACTAGATGATAAAAATGCTTGGAATGATGCATGCTTGCTAGTTGCCTATACTTAGAAGATCACATGATAATTTTATTTGCTAGTTTAGACTAGTGTTAGGAAATTTATGTGATTTTTCTTTAGTAGATTGAGGCTTTGAGATTTGCAGAAAATGGATTCCCCAGAATTTCCCCATTTAGGCAGCCTAGAATCTGCAGACCTGGAAAAAGGGTCAACTGGAGGCCACGGCTCCACTAAATAAGGGACGGCTCTACTAAATTTAGTGGTGCTGTGGTACCTTTAGTGGTACCGTGCCCTTGGAAGACGAAATTAACTGTTCTCTTCCACTTTTTGACTTTCTTTTTCCTGGAAATCTACAAACATAACCTGATTCTCATTCACCCAAATCCCCAAATCCAACAATCCAACCAACTTTGCATGTTTTGATTTGGCTATATAAGCTAACATCATACATTGCCATCCTTACCACTATCACACTCACCATACAACTATCATGTCTTCCACCATTGCTACCACTTCACACAAAGCCAAGAAACCAAGGCTTAACATCAAACCAACAAATGAAACCACTCTTATTGATCAATGGATCAAAAGTGTTCACACACCACAAGCCTCAACCAAACCAACCACCAAAGAGATAACTTTCATTGATCTCACCTTGGATGATGAAGATGATCTACACACACCCATAACCTCAACCAAATCATCATCTTCCATCACTACACCTCAAGCTCCATCCAAGGCAACCTCAACCAAACCAACATCTTCATCCTCCACCACCATTAGAACCAACACACCTTTATCTCAACCAAGTCCTCCTCAACCACTTGCTTTAACCTTCACCCAATCACCATCAAACCCTCTTGGACTTGGTACTAACACATCATCCACTTCACCATCACCATCACCACAACCTTTGGCTCTCACACTAACCCTATCACCTACATCACCCTTTGAACTTGGCACCAACACATCATCCTCATCACTATCACCATCACATCAACCACTAATGGGTCATCCCATCCTTTATCCCCTACAACCACACACCCTAAGTTGTCCTTGTTGTCACCACAACCAACACCTCATAATGTGTCTTAGAGATGAATTGAGCTTTCAATTCTCCTATCTTGAGCACCTCCTCACACCTCCACAAGGACCCATCATCCCACCACCTCCACCACCCAATAGCCCAACCAAATAAACATGATTATGTTTAGTTTTTCCAATAAATGCTTAGGAACCCTTTTGAAGTTGGAAGCAAATCTTGAAGCCTCATACTACTATTGATGTTTATGTGTCTTCTTGTTATTTTATTGGCTTCCATGATGTAGTCATACCTTAGTATGACATTTAGTTTTTCCTTATGAATGAATGGGCTTTTATGAGAATTGTTTCTTTTTGATTTTTATGTTTGGCTACTTAGTCACTCATTTTATGGTTGGATATTTGTCTTAAATGCTACGTGTTAGATCTTGTATATATGTTATCTAACCTTGTTTTGTAGCACGAATCATTGCTCGATTCCTTGGTGTTCTCCAAATGAGGGGGAGTATACATCAAGGGGGAGCCTTGTAACCTTTTTGCTTCGACAAAAAGGGGGAGAAATAGGAGTAAACTCATTAAAAACTTGTTAAAACTAATTTTAACTTAAAATGAGTTTATGTTTTGTCATCATCAAAAAGGGGGAGATTGTTGATACAAATAATGTTCTAAAAAGGTTATTTATATCTTTTGATTACTTCACATTTTGAGGATGACAAAATATGAAATCACGTTACGTTAAAATTAACGTAAACAAGTTTTTAATCGGAAGATCCCGTTTCGACGCAAATCACTCTAGAACAAATTTACAACTTGATTAATGATCAAAGAAGTAAATTTTGGTTTTGAGACTTCACATTTTAATGTGACAAAACATTTTTTCAAAAATATACCTTACAAATTATTTTTGAATAAGTAAGAAATGTTTTAATGGAAAAATAAGTTTAAAATTCATAACAGCTATTTTTCCCCCCAAAATCAGCTCCAAACTTCCCCAAATAAGTTTTCACCAGAAAAGACAAAATTTGGAGCGTCTTTGTCTGGGACGGCTCCACGGTTCCACTAAATTTAGTGGAGCCGTGGGTGATTTAGTGGAGCCGTCCACCTGTAACGTTCATATTTTCTTTGCCTATAAATACCAACCCACTTCACAGATTTTAGGCACCCTTTCACACACAGAAACTTCTGAGTTTAAATCCCTCACACCATTTTCTTTTCTTGATCATCTAGTTTAGTTTTTCTTTTGTTCAAGAGTGATCCAATCATCCAACTTAGAGATCCTCTTCATTCCTCTTCAATAGCAAGAGAAGAACACAAAGTATCCAAGTTGATACAAGGTTTTGTCATTCCTCTTCAAGTGCAAGAGAAGAACTCAAGGTATCCAAGAAGATACAAGAGTTATAGTTGTTAGGTTGTTTGTAACATTTGTTACATACTTGATTGTATCATAGCATACATCAAGATCATTTTTCTTTTGTGAGAGTGTGAGAGAAGATCATTGTGATCTTATAAGAGATAGTGAACATCTCTTGAAGCCATTGGGCTTGTGTGATTGATCAAGAAGATCAAGGGTCATTAGGATAGTGTTAGTCAAGTGAGTGTTGATCATTGTGATCGTGTCGAGATCTTGGTGATCTCTTAAAGCCATTGGGCTTGAGTGTTTGATCAAGTGGATCATGGTAGATTGGTGTGACAATTTGTAATTTCAGGTCATTTTTCAAATCTCGACAAGTTACTATTCATCATTTACTATTCGCCAATCACTATTCATGGTTATCATTCATCATTACGTAAACTAGGTTTACGGGTATTCAAATGCGCGTAACCAGTATGGTTTAGCTGCGTATTCATGCATCATCAGTAAGAACACTTAATATAGACTAGACAATGTCCAGTCTACACATCTTATGCATCATTGGTTCCTTACGATTCTATTTTAAAAAGTCACTTTTCACTTTTTCCATTTTTCGTAAACCTTGCACCTTTTACATTTTACGTATTCTAAACCTTCGTTTTTAGGTATCAATTATATTTATACACTCCGATGAACTCACCACTCATCTAAAAATAATAAACTATGTCATGATAACAAGTTGTTATGTTTTTAGAAGTTTTACGTTTTTACAGTACCCGGTATTGCATTATGTGTCTCAAAAACCCTACGTTTGAGTACCGGGAGCAACCTACACTACACAATACCCTCTATAACTAAACTACTACCAAAAATTCTGCACACTACTCTTGGCCCCTTGTTTTGCCGCCCCTAGTCACCAAACCACCCCAACACTTGTCCAACTTCAAGACAAGTGTTGAGGTTAACTTCCCACATTGTCTCTAATACCCCAAGTCACACCTAAACACTCATTTTACATGCAATATCACTAAAAACCTAGTCTTTTCTCTCTTGTTTGGTCATGGGTTTCCAAGGGCAAGATCACATCATTTTTGTGTTAAACCTATTGAAGAACTAGTGTAGAATGAAGATCCATGGGTGTTAACTTGTTCTAGTTATCCTTTTCTCTATAAGTCAAGGTTATTCAAATATTTTTAAGGGTTTCAAGGGTGATTTAGGGCTGTGATTTCAAAGGGTTATTCAAAGTATTCTTGGTGATTTGAAAGCTAGGGTTTTGGTGGAGATTTGAGTCTTGATTTTCTTGGTGTTCTTGGTTTCATTGATTTTCTTGTTCATCACCCATTGTAAGGAACCAACCCTCATTATTTTCATTCATTTCACTACTGATATTCATGTCATATTATGTGTTTTATATGCTACATAAGTTGTTTATGCTTGATTATACTTGGTACACACTTTAAATTACAAGAAAACCCTAAAAGGACTTAACTTGCAAAATAGTATTCAGATCAAGGGTAAAAACAGAATTAACTGGACTGATCTGTAGACTTTGGGCCTAAGGGAAAAATATGTGGTTGTAGATCTATGTTTTGTGGTCATTTCCCCGGGTGGTGATCCCCGTGACGATACCAGATGATTAAGATATGATTTTTGAGGCAAAAACAGTCAGATCTGATGTACTGTTCCCATTTGGGGCAAAACTCAAGTTTTATTGCATAACTTTTTAAATAGCAAATATGTAACCTGATCTAGAGAAATAGGGCTATCATCTCCAATTGATTTCACCTTCATAGGGTTTGTAGATTTCAAGATATAGCCTTTTTGGCAAGACCTAAAACTCAGTCAACATAACCTTTGGGACTGACTTGTAAACAAAAATTATAAAAAGTGGTTATACTTGGATATTTTTTAGTAAGCTTATTTTTACAGTAAAGTAGGGACTTAGACGAAGCTAGGGATATAAAGAACATAATTTTTAGACTTACAATTTGGGAGATACGAATTTTTGAAAGTGACTAAGTGTATACAATTTCCATCAGCTTTGGAACTAAAAGATGCAAAGGATTGATAACTTGTATATTTGGACCTTGAGCTTTTATTTTGAACCACCTAATATATTTTGGACCCTTAGACATAAATTGAACCTTTTGACTAAAGATTGAACCCTTGGACTTATTTTAGACCTTCATGACTCATTTTGGACTTAAAGTCAAAATATAATTTAAAACTTGAAATTGGGTAATAAGTATATTTCATATTTGTAATCATTTTAAAGGGCAAATTCAACATTGAAAGTTATTTAAACATTATGTACCAAGCATAATTGAGGTTACAACTTACATGGCATATAGAGATAAATGTATCATTATTTTTAGAAGCTAAGACGCGCGTATATATATATATATAATATATATATATATATATATATATATATATATATATATAGGTTGATTGTAGGATTCTCGCGGTTGTTTCTCCATTATCTCACTTGATTGTGCACTTTGATTTCGGTGAGTTTTCATAGCCCCAACTTTTACATTGTTTATACATAATTTCTAAATTCTCGGGGGAAAATACATTGCACCATTTTTACATATGGACCAAAGTATCAAAATTCAGTTACATTGCTTAAGTTACATCATTGCCTGATTAAAGTCCCCTATTTGAATCATGAACTGTTAATTGCGAGCAAGCGAGAGTGAGTGAATAGATCTATTGAGGGTGACTCCTCCGTCCGGGTTGGTCGCTCCAACTTTTCAAACGGACGCATTTCATTTTAATCATATTAGAGTGATTGGCAAACACTCAGATGGGGCATTTCATTTCAGTCTAGCTTCGGGGTCATGTGCTTAAGAGCTAATGTATTATTTTTATGTGGCATTGTTTTGTCATACACCTTATACTTATGGTTTTCGTACAAACATTTCATTTACATAAACCTATTATTCAAACCAACATTATTGTTGACCATTTTTAGCAATGTATTTTCAGGTAATTAAGGTATGCGCATCATGGCCTGCATATGGACCTATTTTGGAGTCGCGGTGTCGACGCGTCTCACTTATCTTTTATGCACTTATTATCGTTTGATTTGTATAAACTTATTTCCGCAAACGTGAAACATCTTTTGGGACCTAACTTTTGTAACTCTGAATATTTTTAATTAATCAAACGATGTATTTTCAAAACGACACTTTAGGTCGTTCAATATAACTGTAACTGTGGTGCTATGATCAGTCACGCCCTCAAATGTTCCATTCCGCTGCAAAACCAGATATTTGGGGGTGTGACAGATTGGTACCAGAGCAAAGGTTACAGCGAACTAGGTTGTCCTTAATACCCTAGACTATAACTACATCATCATAGCATCTTATCATTTCATCATAAGTGCATATTCATTTTACATGAGGTTTCATACATACATTATGTAAATGTTATTTACATTTATTTCACGTCGATTGTCACAGAGATGTTTTCAAACTCGCACCCTATTGTTATCACCTCATCGGACTCTGAGTCAGACGAGATTTCCTCACTACCTTCCATCATACTAGAGTCGGTTACATCATCCTCACTACCCACTATCATTCTGTCATCAGTGGAGCCTACTCCACAGTCTTCACCCGTAATGTCAAAGGCTGACACCGAGCCCTTCGAGGAGGGTGAGGTTGCACCTACCCCACCTTTGTCACATGTGATCCGTCGTGGTCCCAGAGTTGTTCCAGTTATCCAGCCAGGAGAGTTCATACCTATCGGTCGGGTTTACCGACTATATCCCGATGGACCGCGCATGAAGCGCACCGCTGCTAGGCGAGTTCGTCATCCTATGATCAGATCACCAGCTGCTTTTTCACCATTACCATCATCATCCCTACCATCTCTACCATCACTATCCCCAGCCTTACCTTCATTATCACCATCTGAGACACCATCAGCACCAGTTCATCCCAGAGATCCTACTCCTATGTCCGACCTACCGCTCAAGAAGCGGGCACGTCTCGACATTCCATCACCAGACACTACAGAGATGACAGAGACTGCACCACCCAGCAGATTTGAGGTTGGTGAGAGTTCGAGGGCTGCTACTGCTAGACTACTCACTGCTGCTACACTTGACTCGCGACTAGATCATCTGCAGGGAGAGATTGACAGGGCATTAGCCCATATAGAGGAGACACCAGTGAGCCGAATTGAGGCTATAGAGGAGGAGGTTGAAGGATTGATCCAGGGTAGGGATGCTATTGATGTTTCACATCAGGGATTGGAGGCCCGACAGCTACAGAGTTCTGAGCGTATCACCCAGTTGAGGCAGGAGATGCCTGAGTTATTCGATAGGGCACAAATGTCCCAGGATGAGCATCACCGCCAGGCCGGTGAGTTATCTTCAGTTCAGGCTAGGATTTCTGCATCAGAGACTAGGGAGACTGATCTTCAGCTTCGAGTTCAGCACTTAGAGGAGATTGTTATTGCTATGTCTAGAGATCTTCAGAGGATTAACCGTCGATTAGGTGGAGCACCAGGAGGTGCTTAATGTTAGACTGTTATCATGTAGCTTGTACTACTATTTTCCTAGTCCCGGGGTGTGGGACATAGTTTAGAACTTGCTGTCTTTTGCTTGTAGTACAAACAAATATATCAAGTGTGACTCTACTATGCAGGATTTGTTGTGCTATTTTATGATATCGGTCTGCGTTAACCGAAATTTTCATGTATTATATTCATGTGCGTTGTGATTATATCTATGATGTTTCGTGGTTATTCTCGTTGTGATTTCATTGTATTTATACATGTTGTGGTTGTATATATTGTGTATGATGATCGTTTCTATTGTGAGTTCTCATTGTTGTTATCTTTTGTGATCATGAAGAATCATGCCACCCAAGAGAGCTACTACATCTATGACACCTGCTGATATCATGAAGCTTGTTGCCGACAGTATAGAGGCAGCACTGGTAACTGAAAGAGCTGCCGTAGCTGCAGCCGCTGCTGAAGCCGCTTCTGGGGCAGAAACAGGAGAAGCTTCAGGATGAGCTACTAATGGTACTAATGGCCGTAAATGTACTTACAAAGACTTCAAGAGTGGTGATCCGGTAAAATTTAAGGGCACTGAAGGAGCCACTGCCATGATTCGATGGTTCGAAAAGACAGAATCTGTATTCCTGCTATGCAACTGTCCCGAGGACAGCAAGGTGAAGTTTGCAACCAGTACACTCATTAAAGAAGCCATGTCGTGGTGGAATTCATATGCCCAGCCGATTGGAATGGAAAATGCTCACAAGCTCACATGGGATGAATTCAAGAAGTTATTGGCTAAGAAGTTTTGCCCACGTACTGAAGTAAAGAAATTGGAAACAGAGTTTTATGAGTTAGTGACTAAGGGTAATGAGATTGAAGCATACATCAGAAGATTTCAGGAGTTAGCTGCATTGTGTCCAACTATGGTCCCAGACAACGAAAAGCTGTTAGAAAATTTCATTGGTGGTTTACCATCCAGCATCCAGGGGGATGTAATTTCTTTTGACCCACAAACACTGGACGAGGCCATTCGAATATCTCAGAAGCTTATGGCTCAGGTAGTAAAGAAAGGATCTACTGCAAACAACAACAACAGCAACACCAACAATAACCATAACTACAACAAAAATTCCAACAACTACCGAAACAACAACAACTATAACAACAACCGAAACCATTCCAACAATAACAACAACAACAAAAGACAGTGGGATAATAACCAAGGTGGCAACACCACTCAACCACCACCGAAAAGACAAGAGGTTGCAAAGGCCTATGTTGCAGGCCCAGCTGAAAGGAGAGGTTACAATGGTACTTTACCCAAGTGCAACAAATGTCAAAGCCATCACAACCCTGGAAATTGTCCTAACCCTTGTGGGAACTGTAAGAAGGTTGGTCATTCTACCAGAGATTGCAAGGTTCCGTTTGTGGTTGATAATCAGAAACCCCCGGTAACATGTTTTGGTTGCAGAGAAGTAGGACACTTCAAGAATAAATGTCCAAAAGGGAACAATCAGGGAAATGGGAATCAAGGAGGAGCAGCTAGAGGCAGAGTGTATATGATAGGAGGTGAAGATGTCAAGGAGGACCTGAATGTCGTTGCGGGTATGTTCCTCATCAAAAATCGTTATGCATCCATTTTATTTGATTCAGGAGCCGATAGAAGTTTTGTTTCTACTGCATTTGCACCCTTACTCAATATCGAACCTACCACACTAGACACTCCATACCACATCGAACTAGTTAACGGTAGTTTAGTTGGCACAAACATTATCATTCGTGGTTGCACTCTCAATTTTCTAAATCACCCATTCAATATAGACCTCATGCCTGTAGAACTTGGAAGTTTCGACGTCATAATCGGTATGGATTGGTTATCCCGACATCAAGCAAGAATCATTTGTGATGAAAAAGTTGTTCATCTTCCTTACGATGGAGAAACCTTGGCCGTTCATGGTGAACGAAGTGGGACTAGACTCAGTATCATCTCATGCATCAAAACAGAGAAATACATAAAGAAGGGTTGTTATGCTTTCTTGGCACATATAACAGAAAAGAAGTCGGATGAGAAACGACTTGAAGATGTACCAATTGTCCGAGATTTTCCGGAGGTCTTTCCTGAAGACTTGCCAGGACTTCCACCTACTCGCCAAGTAGAATTTCGAATTGACTTAGTGCCAGGAGCTGCACCAGTCGCAAGAGCACCGTATCGACTTGCACCCTCAGAAATGCAAGAGTTGTCTAACCAGTTGCAAGAGCTCTTAGACAAAGGATTCATTAGGCCGAGTTCCTCGCCCTGGGGAGCACCGGTCTTGTTTGTAAAGAAGAAAGATGGATCTTTCAGGATGTGCATAGACTATCGGGAGCTAAACAAGTTAACGGTGAAGAATCGTTACCCACTGCCCAGAATTGATGACTTGTTTGATCAGTTGCAAGGCTCGAGTTTTTACTCGAAGATCGATTTGAGATCAGGTTACCATCAGCTTAGAGTTCAGGAGGAAGATACCCCGAAGACAGCATTCAGAACACGTTATGGTCACTATGAGTTTCAAGTAATGCCGTTCGGAATTACCAATGCACCAGCGGTATTCATGGATCTCATGAATAGAGTTTGCAAGCCATATCTAGATAAGTTCGTGATTGTATTCATCGATGACATCTTGATTTACTCGAAGAGCGAAGAAGAGCACAGAGAGAACCTCAAGACGATCTTAGAGCTACTCAAGAAGGAGAAATTGTATGCTAAATTTTTGAAGTGTGATTTCTGGATCCGAAGAGTACAATTTCTTGGTCATGTCATTGATAGTCAAGGATTACAAGTGGACCCTGCAAAGATCGAGGCTGTTAAAGATTGGGTGATGTCGTGTCAATTTATCCCAAAAGTAGTCAACACACAAAACGGTGAATTTTTATGTGCAAACCCCAGGTTCGTTGTCCCGACGAGGGTGTGAATGGAATTTCGTGTTTTCGGAACGTGAAACGTGTCGTGAATGTGATAAAAAAGTGAGAGATTTTGATTTTACTCTACGAATGATCGAATATCAAATAAAAACGACTAATAAAGCTATGAGTACAAATAATCTAAGCATACGAAATCTAAAACGACAATTTAAATTAAAAACGTACGTTACTAATTTTAAAAAACGTAAATAAAAGTGATTTTCTAAATTTTAAAGCTAAAAATATAAAAATAATTTTTCTAAACTCTAAATATAAAAAGAAAATTTAACAAAAAAGAAAAATATTTTTTTGACTTTTTAATAATTTTTTATAAATTAAAAACTATTTAAACTATTTTAAATTTCTAAAAATACTAAACTAATTTTAAAAATCTGAAATATTTTATTTTTTTTTTAAAAATACTTAATACTATTGGAAAGTTTAAAAAATTTGTAAAAAGGAAAAAACTTTTAGAAATAAGCTGGAAAATAAGCTAGATGATTGAAATAAGATTATAAAAGAAAAAGAGAACAAAAGGGTTTTTAACTTAAAATTTTGTAGAGTTTAACTAAAAAAAATGAGTGCAGTGGTAAAAACTAAAGTTGCTTGTGTTTGTGCTTAATGTCCTGGGTTCGAACCCCAGGACTGACAAGTTTTACAACCTATTTTTTTTTCTTGATTTGCTTTTGCAACTGACTCCAAGCATCATTAAACAAAACATACAAGATAAACTCAAACACAATCATACGAGATCTACACAGCTAATAATCAACACAAACATTAAACATTAACTCAAATCTAAATCCAACTCAAACTAAGCAACACTTAAACTATTTTTTTTTTCTTTTTCGCTTACTGAAACACAAACAAGAACAAGAACTAAAAAAAAAACAACTCAAACTGATAAACACAAACACATTCAATAAACCTTAACCGATCCAAATACTAGCACAAACAATAAACACAAATCGCATAAGCACTAAATAACTAACAATAATTAAATAAAAATACGCAGTAACAAAAACTAAATAGAAATCGACATGTATTAAAATTAAAAAGTAAATTACAACTAAAAAATAAAATTACAAATTACCTTAAAAAAAAAGCTAAATAAAACCTAGAGAAAAAAGAAAAGATGCGGCTGCTTAGCGACTATTTATAATATAAAAACCCTAGCCAAGTGTGCTAGTTGTGTGTGTGTGTTCCCTTGTGCTCTTTGTGCTTCTTTGATGGCCCTTGGATCGAACTTGGTCCTCACTTCTTTAAATCTCGATCGTTGATTTTATCTTGAAGCCCTCGGATTGATGAGGTGGAGGGGAGGGGACCATGGACAAGGTCATGTGGTGTTTGGCTTGTAGTGGTGAGGTGGAGATTAGTGGATTAGCGATGATAAGGGCGGTATATTAGGTGAAGAAGAAGAAGAGATAGGGTGGTGTGTTTGTGTTTAGGGATTTTGACCAAAGAGGATTTGGGGATTTGACCACTTTTTGCTTATCCGGAGTTTAGTTTTATAGAAGGGTCGGTTTTAGTTTGTTGGGGATTGGGTCGGTTTTTTTGTATTAAGAGGTGTGGGCCGGTGGGTATAGTTTTAGTGGGTTGGTTTGTTTTAGTGAATTAAGTGATTGGGCCGATGGGTATAAGTTTTGTTTAAGTGGCCGGTTGGGTTGTTAAAGTAGTGGGCTTAAGGTGGGTTAGAAGGTTAAATTTAGTTTAAGGTTTAGTAGGATTGTTATCCGATTGTGGGGTTTTTGTAGGTTTAGGATAAAATTAGTTTAGGGACCAACTTTGATAATCTTGAAACTCCAAGGACCATAATTGCCATTTCTTCAAATTTCATCCAAGGGTAATTTTTGCCAAGTAAAAATAATCCAAGGGTCATTCTTCAAAAATATTATCTTTGACGAAATTTTCCCCGGCTTCGGCTCTGTAAATCTCTTTTCCACGTCTCGTGCTCATTTTCTCGGATTTTGCTTGATTTTGTCCATTTTTCATGATATCCGTACCTGCATCGAAACAAACACAAAAACACAATATCTTTGGCATTTATGGTTAGTTTTTGGTCTATTTGGGTCCGGTTTTGATCAAGAAAAGGTATGTGTTTAAGCACATACCATTGGGCAACACCCAAGACTCCAACAGAGATTCGTCAATTCTTAGGACTTGCCGGATATTATAGAAGGTTCATTGAAGGGTTTTCTAAAATAGCAAAACCTTTGACCAAGTTGACACAAAAGAACTAGAAGTACGAGTGGGGAGAAAAACAAGAATCCGCTTTTCAGTTATTGAAGCAGAAGCTTTGTAGTGCACCAATTTTGGCATTACCCGAAGGGATTGAAAACTTCGTAGTATATTGGGATGCTTCACATATAAGGACATGGATCCGTGCTAATGCAGAACAAGAAAGTGATAGCTTATGCATCTCGTCAGCTTAAGAAGCATGAGAAGAATTACACTACTCATGACTTAGAGTTAGGTGCCTTGGTTTTCGCACTCAAGATTTGGAGGCACTATCTTTACGGAACTAAGTGTGTAGTATTTACAGACGACAAGAGCTTACAGTACATACTTGATCAGAAGGAACTCAATATGCGACAGCGTCGTTGGTTGGAATTGCTTAGTGATTATGATTGTGAGATTCGATATCACCCAGGGAAGGCTAATGTTGTGGCAGATGCCCTTAGCCGGAAAGAAAGACCCAAGCCTTTGAGAGTCAGATCATTGGGAATGACGATCATTTCACCTTTACCATAAAAAAATCCTCGAGGCTCAGATAGAGGCACTCAAGGAAGAAAACCTATCAAGTGAGACACTTAAAGGGATGCAAGAGAATGCAAACGGTTTAGTAAGAAGAGCAGACGGAGTATTATGCTTCAAGGATAGAAGCTGGATACCCCTCTATGGTGGAATACGAGAGTTGATTATGCACAAATCACACAAGTCAAAGTACTCCATCCACCCTTGTTCTGATAAGATGTATCAGGATCTCAAGAAACTTTATTGGTGGCCGAATATGAAAGCAGAAATAGCTACGTATGTTAGCAAATGCCTCACTTATGCCAAGGTAAAAGACGAATACCAGAAACCATCAGGGTTACTTCAGCAACCAGAAATTCCCCAGTGGAAGTGGGAACGCATTACCATGGACTTTGTCACTAAACTTCCCAAGACTTTAGGAGGTTTCGATGTTATTTAGGTAATAGTTGATCGACTCACTAAGTCAGCCCATTTCATTCCAATCAGAGAGACTTATTCTATGGATCAACTTACCAGACTTTACGTCAAGGAGATAGTCTCAAAGCACGGTGCACCAATTTCCATCATTTCCGACAGAGATAGTCGCTTTACTTCAAACTTTTGGGAGTCATTACAAGATTCATTCGAAACCAAATTAGACATGAGCACTGCCTATCATCCTCAGACCGATGGTCAGAGTGAGAGAACGATTCAGACATTGGAAGACATGCTCAGGGCATGTGTGATTGATTTCGGAAATGGTTGGGCTAACCATTTGCCATTGATTGAGTTTTCTTACAACAACACTTATCACACGAGCATAAAGGCAGCACCATTCAAGACACTCTATGGTCGCAAGTGCCGATCCCCTGTTTTTTGGGCCGAAGTTGGCGATGCACAACTTACTGGTCCAGAGTTGGTTAGAGAAACAACGGAAAAGATAGTTCCGATTCGAGAGAGACTCAGAATAGCCAGAAGCCGACAGAAAAGTTACGCTGACGTTAGACGCAAACCATTAGAATTTCAGGTTAGAGACAAAGTCATGTTGAAAGTCTCGCCTTGGAAAGGCATGGTACGATTCGGAAAACGCGAGAAGTTGAACCCGAGATACATTGGGCCATTTAAAATTCTGGAAAGGATTGGTCCCGTGGCATACAAACTTGAGCTTCCGTCAGAGCTCAGCAGCGTAAATAACACCTTTCATGTCTCAAACCTCAAGAAATGTCTTTCAGATGAATCGCTTGTAATTCCACTAGAAGAAATTCAACTCGACGATAAGCTCAATTTCGTTGAGGAGCCCGCAGAAATCATGGACCGTGAGGTCAAACAGTTAAAATAGAGTAGAATTCCTATCGTGAAAGTTCGCTGGAATTCCCGAAGAGGTCCCGAGTTTACTTGAGAGCGGGAAGACCAGATGCGTCTAAAATATCCTCATCTTTTCACCGAGTCCACTCCAGAGACCAACACTAACTGAATTCAGGGATTGAATTCCTTTTTGGGTGGGCGACTGTGACAATTCGTAATTTCATGTCATTTTTCAAAACTCGACAAGTTACTATTCATCATTTACTATTCACCAATCACTATTCATGGTTATCATTCATTATTACGTAAACTAGGTTTACGGGTATTCAAATGCGCGTAACCAGTATGGTTTAGCTGCGTATTCATGCATCATCAGTAAGAACACTTCATATAGACTAGACAATGTCTAGTCTACACATCTTATGCATCATTGGTTCCTTACAATTCTATTTTAAAAAGTCACTTTTCACTTTTTTCACTTTTCGTAAACCTTGCACCTTTTACGTTTTACATATTCTAAACCTTCGTTTTTAGGTTTCAATTATATTTATACACTCCGATGAACTCACCACTCATCTAAAAATAATAAACTATGTCATGATAACAAGTTGTTATGTTTTTAGAAGTTTTACATTTTTACATTACCCGGTATTGCATTATGTGTCTCAAAAACCCTACGTTTGAGTACCGGGAGCAACCTACACTACACAATACACTCTATAACTAAACTACTACCAAAAATTCTGCACACTACTCTTGGCCCCTTGTTTTGCCGCCCCTAGTCACCAAACCACCCCAACACTTGTCCAACTTCAAGACAAGTGTTGAGGTTAACTTACTACATTGTCTCTAATACCCCAAGTCACACCTAAACACTCATTTTACATGCAATATCACTAAAAACCTGGTCTTTTCTCTCTTGTTTGGTCGTGGGTTTCCAATGGCAAGATCACATCATTTTTGTGTTAAACCTATTGAAGAACTAGTGTAGAATGAAGATCCATGGGTGTTAACTTGTTCTAATTATCCTTTTCTCTATAAGTCAAGGTTATTCAAAGATTTTTAAGGGTTTCAAGGGTGATTTAGGGCTGTGATTTCAAAGGGTTATTCAAAGTATTCTTGGTGATTTGAAAGCTAGGGTTTTGGTGGAGATTTGAGTCTTGATTTTCTTGGTGTTCTTGGTTTCATTGATTTTCTTATTCATCACCCATTGTAAGGAACCAACCCTCATTATTTTCATTCATTTCACTACTGATATTCATGTCATATTATGTGTTTTATATGCTACATAAGTTGTTTATGCTTGATTATACTTGGTACACACTTTAAATTACAAGAAAACCCAAAAAGGACTTAACTTGCAAAATAGTATTCTGATCAAGGGTAAAAACGGAATTAACTGGACTGATCAGTAGACTTTGGGCCTAAGGGAAAAATATGTGGTTGTAGATCTATGTTTTGTGGTCATTTCCCCGGGTGGTGATCCCCGTGACGATACCCGATGATTAAGATATGATTTTTGAGGCAAAAACAGTCAGATCTGATGTACTGTTCCCATTTGGGGCAAAACTCAAGTTTTATAGCATAACTTTTTAAATAGCAAATATGTAGCCTGATCTAGAAAAATAGGGCTATCATCTCCAATTGATTTCACCTTCATAGGGTCTGTAGATTTCAAGATATAGCCTTTTTGGCAAGACCTAAAACTCAGTCAACATAACCTTTGGGACTGACTTGTAAACAAAAATTATAAAAAGTGGTTATACTTGGATATTTTTGAGTAACCTTATTTTTACAGTAAAGTAGGGACTTAGACGAAGCTAGGGATATAAAGAACGTAATTTTTAGACTTACGGTTTGGGAGATACGAATTTTTGAAAGTGACTAAGTGTATACAATTTCCATCAGCTTTGGAACTAAAAGATGCAAAGGATTGATAACTTGTATATTTGGACCTTGAGCTTTTATTTTGAACCACCTAATATATTTTGGACCCTTAGACATAAATTGAACCTTTTGACTAAAGATTGAACCCTTGGACTTATTTTAGACCTTCATGACTCATTTTGGACTTAAAGTCAAAATATGATTTAAAACTTGAAATTGGGTAATAAGTATATTTCATATTTGTAATCATTTTAAAGGGCAAATTCAACATTGAAAGTTATTTAAACATTATGTACCAAGCATAATTGAGGTTACAACTTAAATGGCATATATATATATATATATATATATATATATATATATATATATATATATATATATATATAGGTTGATTGTAGGATTCTCGCGGTTGTTTCTTCATTATCTCACTTGATTGTGCACTTTGATTTCGGTGAGTTTTCATAGCCCCGACTTTTACATTGTTTATACATAATTTCTAAATTCTCGGGGGAGAATACATTGCACCATTTTTACATACGGACCAAAGTATCAAAATTCAGTTACATTGCTTAAGTTACATCATTGCCTGATTAAAGTCCCCTATTTGAATCATGAACCGTTAATTGCGAGCAAGCGAGAGTGAGTGAATAGATCTATTGAGGGTGACTCCTCCGTCCGGGTTGGTTGCTCCAACTTGTCAAACGGACGCATTTCATTTTAATCATATTAGAGTGATTGACAAACACTTAGATGGGGCATTTCATTTCAGTCTAGCTTCGGGGTCATGTGCTTAAGAGCTAATGTATTATTTTTATGCGGCATTGTTTTGTCATACACCTTATACTTGTGGTTTTCGTACAAACATTTCATTTACATAAACCTATGATTCTCACCAACATTATTGTTGACCATTTTTAGCAATGTATTTTCAGGTAATTAAGGTATGCGCATCATGGCCTGCATATGGACCTATTTTGGAGTCGCGGTGTCGACGCGTCTCACTTATCTTTTATGCACTTATTATCGTTTGATTTGCATAAACTTATTTCCGCAAACGTGAAACATCTTTTGGGACCTAACTTTTGTAACTCTGAATATTTTTAATTAATCAAACGATGTATTTTCAAAATGACACTTTAGGTCGTTCAATATAACTGTAACTGTGGTGCTATGATCAGTCACGCCTTCAAACATTCCATTCCGCTGCAAAACCAGATATTTCGGGGTGTGACAATTGGTGCTAGCTAAGATTAGAACTCGACATCTAGCTTAGTGTCGGAAATAGGATAAGCGACGTGTACGGTTTTCTCCGCCTTAAGGGAGGTTGTTGACATAGTGCTTGAAACTCTCGAGTGTGGTACTCGGGGAGTGGAGTAGGGCGAAGAGGTGCTTCGTAGCCGAACTACTATAAATCCTTTTGTCCCGGTTTGATCTTTCCAACTTTTCTCTTTACTTACTTTACTTATTATTAGTTAGTTTAGTGTGTAATTCATATTGGTGTTGATTGATTACACATAAGATTCGAATCAAGGTTTTTAATAAGTAAACTTTTAAGAAGATTTTAAAGGAACTTAAAAACCGGTAAAACTATTCAACCCCCCTTCTAGTTTTCCACATATAGTTTTGTAGAATATCATGTGATCACGGTTTTTGAACCGTTTTTGACGAATTTGGATTCATATGATTATGTTTAGCGAATTTGGATAGTTTTTGTAAAAACAGGTTCTATGTTTAGCGAATTTGGATTCATATTATTTTTAGCGAATTTGGGTTTGTTGTTGTATGTTTAGCGAACTTTTTGTTGGCGAAGTTGGCGAAGTTGTTGTTGTTATTGTGAAAACAGGTTCTGGAATTGGGTGCATTTGGTAGGTCTTTTCCAGAAAAATTCCCGAAAAAACCTGGAAATTACCCATTATGCAGCAATATGCTGCAAAATGGGTCAAAAGCTTTTGGCGGGGACATGGTTGAGCAGATTTATATGACTAAGATTATTGGCGGGGATATGTCCCCGCCAAAATAAATTAAAACAACAGTGAAATCAACTTTCGGCGGGGACATGTCCCCGCCAAAAGAGGTTAACATAACAATGGAAGACACTTTTGGCGGGGACACGCCCCCGCCAAAAGGATTAATTAATTAATATAATCACTTGATCAAGTAACTTTCTGATTAATTATTATAGTTTTTGGTGAGGACATGTCCCCGCCAAAAAGTGTTGCCACGCTGGACAATCTTTTACCAGCTAAAAGGTGGTGGGACCCACAAGTCCCCGCCCAAAGTTGATATGCGTCCCCTCCGAAAGTATCAGCGATGAGTGTTTGGCGGTGACCTTTCGGCGGGGACATGTCCCCGCCGAAAGGATATCGATGTCCCCGCCGAAAGGGAAAAAAAGTCCTCTCCGAAAACAGTCAATGTTGTAGTGATCACTATTATTAGAAAACCCATAGGATTTACAAGAAATTAGTGGGGAGCCTCGAAACTATCTGGGCCCCACACCTCTAGCAATAGCAAAGCTAATCCTACTGAAGATATGAGTAGCAGCACGCGCCCCAATGTCTTGAGTTACCGAAAAACTTCGGATCCGCTTTAGTAGGGTCACCGCGTCCATCTCAAGTTCTCCCAGAGAGGAGAAAGAGAAAGGGAGGAACCCATATCCAATCTCCGCACTCTTAGCATCATATTTGATGCGTTTACGCTGTGCGGCATCAGACACCACACGACCTGGCACAAAGTCAATCAAACCCGTTTGCATCAGGGGAGATGACCCCGTCAAATCAAAACATACATCCTTCCTTTCGTCCCAAGAATAAAGCAATATGTCAGCCGGACGTAAGGCTTGCTCATTTGCGCCACAAAGTCCAATGTCAACCTCTTTACGAGCCGAAACCCCAGATCGAGAACAAATGTCAACCAGAGTATCACGCACCACATTGTGCCGGTGTTTGATACCAATAATGCCAGTGCACGATACAACATGGTCCCCGTAAATATCCCTCGTAAAAACCTTGAAACAAGCTGAGCACGGCCTCTGAACGGAAAATAGGGGAACACCCAGCCTATAGCATAGCACACATCGGTAAGTTCTGGCGTTCATAGTCTGTCCCAACCCAAAGATCGGAACTACCCTAAGCCAGTTTGAAGTGTAGTCCTCCCTTTGCGATCTCCAGAGTGCCATTTGTCGAGCAGATAGGAAAAAGGTGGATTCAGCCATTTTGGTAACACGTTTGAAATATATATCTGCCAATTTCTTCATAAGTTTTGGGGCAGCGATCTCATCCGGGTTACTCAGAAGGTCGATCTCCATTTTCGCATTAAAAGCACACAAGGTCTCTTCGAAGGAAGGTCCAGGAGTTACAATACCAGAATGCCTGAGGAGTTACAATATTATTATTATTATTATTATTATTATTATTATTATTATTATTGCCTGGGGAGTTACATTATTTGAGGAGAATTATTATTATTATTTGAGGAGAAATTATTATTATTATTATTATTATTATTATTATTATTATTATTATTTGAGGAGAAGTGTGTCGCTATTGGCTGCTGGATTCCCTGCATCTACCCCACAAGATTCGTTGCCATGGCTAAACGAATTCCTGCGAGGTATGCTATTTATTGTTTTTGTTAAAATTTAATATTTGGTAATGGAGATGATAAATACACACAAACGTTGATAGACCAAAAACAAAAGTGCTCTGTACGTACTGTTTGTTCTATTGTTTTATGTTGAATTATTGATGGTCATGTTTTGATACTATCATCGGAGTTCATTCACTTTGTCAGCTGTGATCTTGGTGTTGGAAAAACCGGATGGCATTAAATGCCTTTGTGATTTGCGCACACAAACTGATTTGTAATTTGGTTAAAAATGGAAATCGATTTGTTGCTTTACAAATTATTGTGTCGGTATATAGAGTAGGTTTGAGAAGACAGTACACATATTTGATTATCTTTTCTGTTTGATGTCTTTTAATGTAGTTGCTTGATCGTCTTTAAAGCTCCAAAGCTCATTTAGAATCTGATCTTAGATCTGATTTTATGTTTTCAGCTTGCTGCTGATTTTGCTATCGTGGGGATTCTGTGCCCGTCGTGACCGCAAATTTTCACTGCCTAGAGTGGCTTCAGGACATGTACTACAATTTTCGTGTGTCTCTTTATTTAAGGGTTTTATTACTTTTTTAAGTTTGATATATGGTGATACGTGCTTAGTTTATACATTTTGTGTTGTATGTAGTCTTACGAGGTCCGTGGCATTTTTTAAAGTTTTATATGTGGTTGCGGTAATTGTGTTTATATGCGGTATGTGAGCTGTGAAAATAACTGCTCCTATCGTAAATGGTACCCTTCTTTTATTATTATTATTATTATTATTATTATTATTATTATTATTATTATTATTATTATTATTATTATTATTATTATTATTATTATTATTTTATTTTAGTTTTTATTTTTTTTTAATTATAAAGTAAATTTCATTAAGCTTGAAAACTTTTACATAAAGTTGGATGGGAGTCTAGACACGACTTGCGCTCCCACTCCTTTCTGAATACAAAAGCTAACTCTATGAAAGATAAAAACACCACTTTTAGCGTTATTTGAGTGGCTATTAGCAATAGTCTTAATACGTGAAAGCGTGTTCAAGGCCTCTGCATCAAATTCCCCGAACGTAGAAAAGACAAAAGGTATGAACTTGTATCCATTGTCCTCACATTTGGATGCATACCTATTATTATTATTATTATTATTATTATTATTATTATTATTATTATTATTATTATTATTATTATTATTATTATTTATTTTTTTATTTTGCTTTGCTGTCTAGGGTAAGTGTGTCTAGATACCCTTTAAGGTGTGATGTGTAGTCTAAAATGTTTGCTTTATAACAATGTTACTTTAGATGCCTATGAAATTTAAAGGTGACATGCAAAATTCCTAAAACATATGTCATGTAGCATGAAATTGACTAATATGGCTATTGATAGAATTAATTCGTTGTTTTCTATGAGTATTTAAGCTTGATAAAGTCTATTGTAGGGTTGCATCATCAAAGCATTTGTTTGGATTGTTTTTTTTATGAATAGAAGTATATGACTGCTGAGTTTTTTTTGGGAAATGAACTGAGTTCCGCTGCAAGGATCTCCCAGTAGGAGATTTTAAAATTAGCTTTAGATTATATTTATGGGTGTGATTATAATGTTGACATTTGATGTGTATTGGCTTTAGACTGTATTAGGAACCTCTAATACATTTTTAGGATTAGAGACTTGTGTTATGATTTGTAGTTGCATGGTTTTTGTTACCTATTAATTAAAAAGGGAGTTACTACGTAATTTTTTGTATCTCCATTTGTCTTCTCATGTGGGCATGGTGTTGTTACCATGGGATTTCTGTGTACGTGGCAACCGATAGTTGTTACCGAACAGATTGATTGCATCGCATGATTTTGGATTGAGGAGAGTGGAAGAAATCAATATAAAGGCTATGTTTGACGGTTTAAGAGGGATTTTCATCACTAGAAGTTCCTAATCATAAACCACAATGAACTTAAATTGCCATTGTTGTGATAGTAAAATACACGAAGATCAAATCGTTCGTACATATGCTAATGTATCATTTGCTTCAAACTACAATTAAGCATCAAATCAAGGTATCATGGTTTTGGGTTTTCTAAATTTTAACTTTTTCTTTGTAGATCTTTGTTTGCATACATTTTACCGGTATTGCATATCATACATATTCATTTTAGTACATGAACGCTTTTTCCATAGCCTAATCATGTCACAGTCATCCCCAATAGATCGGGTTACACTATTGGTCATCTCAGAAATCGTCAACTTCAATCTGGACGATCTGCCTTGAAAATGGTGGTGGTATATTGTATGTACCTTACACTCGCTGTGGAAAATTGCTTGCTTCATTTAACTGGATGCGTTGAGGTTTGTTACTTATTGCTTTTGTGGAAAGTTTATTTTCCCTTGCTTTCAAAAATTGAATAGTTTGATCAATTAAATGATAAACCCAACATACAGCTACAATACAGTTTGAGGATCATTGCTAAAAAAATGATTGTTTAAGAAGCAAGAGTTAAATCGGGCAAGAGAGTGAAAATGATTTTGTTGCCAACGGCAAATTAGCAAGAGTTTAAGCCATGAAAGAATGTAAGCGATTTGTCTTATTTGCAAGAACTGAAGCGATGGAGGGATGAAAATGATTTTGTGTAACTTTGTATGTATCTTATTTTCGAAAACAAGTGTTTCAGTTATCCAATAATAATTGCTTGCTTTCTTTACTTTTTAGATCTTCTATTAGAACTTCGTTTATGATCTGTTTATTCGATGGATATAGAAATTAGTTACTTTGTTTAGAATTGTTACAATTTATGCTGGATTTGGACTACCAACACTTACACTATTATCGTATGTAAAGAATCCGCAGCAACGCGCGGGTGAAAATCCTTGTTACAAACGTGTATGGATATCGATGCATCTTTTGATGAAAAGTGGATATCAATGCATTTGATGTTGACCATTTGCCTCATTTATTTAAAAAAAATAAAAATTAAAAAATAAAAGCTACCTTTACACACTATACACACCAGCTATATGACAAAAGATGCAATTATTAGACAACATGTTCAGTATGGTAAATTGATGAAAATTGATCAATTCTGGTAAAAGTAGTATGATATTAGTTCATTTATGTAATTTGTGTTTTAAGAAACTTAAAAAGTTTATATCTCATAACAACATATCATATTAATATGGCATGAAAATGTCTTAATCTTAAACCTTTTCATAAACTCAATACAATCAATACAATTAATGTATGTGTAATGTGTAATAACTTTAAAGTTGTACTCCCTAATATAGTTTTATGATAGTGATAAAAAGTTTATTAAATTAAAATTTTTATTATTTATTGATATGTGATGATAGCTTTATAAAATTAAAATAGAAGCCAGTATAAGATATTATTTATGTGTGATAATTTATTGCTGTTAATTACGCTAAATACATAATTTCTTGACATAAACTAAGATATCTTTTATATAATAAAACAAAACCCCTAGTGGGGACTTTTATATTTTAAAAAAATCAAATCATACCTTATTAAGTAATAATCAAATTATTATTATTATTATTATTTTCTTAAATATTAAATAAGAAAAGCCTAAATACTTCTAAATTTATCCATATTCTACAAAAAAAAAATGTGATTTGTAATCATTCAATAAAAACTTACAAAAATATATGTGTCAAAATATAAAAAATTAAAACTTGAAAACGGTGGAGCAAGTTTTTCAAAGATTTGGGCTGAAACTTAAAATTCAGTATCATTCCCACTAAATATAAGTGTCAAAACTATATATATAAAAAACTTACAAAAATATATGTGTCAAAATATAAAAAATTAAAACTTGAAAACGGTGGAGCAAGTTTTTCAAAGATTTGGGCTGAAACTTAAAATTCAGTATCATTCCCACTAAATATTTGAAGTCCCAACATTCCCAAATTCCTCCTCCATCAATCAAACTCGATCTTTTATCATTCATTCACGCACAATCATTGACGCAAGAACATCTACTCCAAATCTAATTAATATTAAAACCCACTACATTCGTAAATAACCCTAATTCAATACCTCAATCAAAATACAATGGTTTTGAAGGTCCTGTTATAATAATTAAAACCCGAAATTAAAAATAATAATTTATTTAAATGATTAGAAAAAACTCCGCGCGTGCGCGGGCATTATATCTAGTTAATATAGACAAATTAAAATAGGACCGAGCGTATATGAGAAAGGTTTCTAAAATATTCTGCTCCGTGGGTTTGCAAAAGTGACCCGGATCCAAAGATACCTGCCCCTTGACAGTAAGGGGTAAACATTACAAATACGATTCAAAACAAACTCAAAGATGAACGAGTTATGATTTGATAAGACTAGGCTTTGAGTCAATCAGGGTTTCACCCCGTCTAAGAAAAATTCCAATTTGAGCACCTGAGCAGGGTATCGGATAAACTAGTTGAACTATTTAAACGTTTGTAGGATGAACGAGAAACTATCCAACCATAGTTAATGGTTTGTTGCATTGGGATCAATATTGTCGAGAAACTGTGGCTCTCCCATCTTTGGAGATGATCAAATCTTGTCAAAAAGTACATTCGAACAACTTGATCATCCTTGTTATCCACGGCTAAATTGCAATATCTCATCACATACATTGACAATTGACATGTAAGGATCGATGTTCACAAGTTGCTTTTAGGAGCAGACTTAAGTCTCTTGACTAATAAATGCAACGCTTCCTTCATCCAAGTATACTGGCAAACTTCTTTAGCTTTAGAAACACTCACCCAAACTCTTTTGCGAATGCCTTGTTCAGGCCAAAACTCGAGTTGCTCCTTTACTAGTAGCGGGAACATATGGCCTTCGTAATATCCATCATTTCCTTTGCTCTTAAAAGACCATTTTCCCAATTCTCTCTCAACTATTCCATAAACTCCTGCTTCTTCTACTGATTCTCTTAGCGCGGCTTCTTTGATTGATTCATCTGATTCCCAACCTCCTTTAGGAAACAGCATTCCTTTACCTTTTCTTTGTGCACTAATGACGAGTACTTCCAATGCATTGTTGTTAATTCTGTATGGTATGCATCCAACGACTTGACGTTGTTGGCCTTTATTGTAACGTTGCAACTGTCGTCCGCTGCGAGAAACCATTGGTACTACATTTTTGAATTCCATTTGAACTATTGTTTTCTTTTTTATATATATCTTATGACAAGAAATTATCAAAGATGAATATTGATTGGTGATGATGTTTTAGAGTTGAGAAGGGATGTGATGTTGCTTTTATAGAAGAAGTGAGAGTTTATGAGTGGTTGAAATACAAGCAGAAATATGGTTTGTGTGTCCCACGGGGTATTAATGAATAATGAAAGCGTGGGTAGCGTAGGTAATGCGTGTTACGTGAGTAGGTGGAACGTGCGTGCTTCGATAGATGCTACATGCATATGGTGTTTGGTTGCTTCCTTTATGCTGCTTTTTTTTTTTTTTTTTGAACATTCTTTGTGCTGCTTACATAATGCATATGTCGATGAAAAACAAATTTCTTATTATATCATAAACAGGTTTATCGACTACAAAATGAGGGATGTTGTCTGGTGCTTGATTAGTTATATTATAAAAGGAGCAGTTATAGTTCTAAAACATTTAATATTGACCCAAAGTAGGGGCGGAGCCAAAAATTTTAGTTAAGGAGGGTCGGCCGTGTTTAACGCAAAAATGTTTAATGCACTACAAGAAAAACTGGATTTAGTGACAAAACGAATATTGTCACTATCAGTATAAAATCGGTCACTAACATTGTTTAGTGACCAAAACCTGGGTCGTCACTTTTCGTCACTATAGCTCCGTCACTATTTTTATTAGAGACCAAAAATTAAAATCCGTCTCTAAACATTGACCATAATATGGTGGTCACTATATTTGTGACGATATTTTCGGTCACTAATTTTGGTCACTAAGAGTCGAAGGTGGTCACTAAATTGATAGATAGTGACCGATAACGATGGTCATAAAAGTGGTCACTGATTTGTTAAATATAACGAACCCGTTAACTCACCGTTAACTCACCGTTAGTGACGATATGTGTGGTCACTTTGTGTTAAATTTAGAGACCAACTGGTGGTCACCACCTATTTACTCTCAAAAGCAAAATGGCGGTCACTTATTCAAACATAATTGCGTTACGATATAGCAATTTCATAAAATATATAACTGCGATAAATTGAAACCTCGAATTTTAACAACAAAGATATTTGGAACCCATATCTTGTTTATGCATCTATTGAAACCAAAAAGAAATAATGTTACAAGAAAGCAATCACCATGTTTATGACATTACATGTTTGTGTACAGTAGAGTAATTTGTGCATCTATTGAAACCAAGAAGAAATAATGTTTGTGTACAGTAGAGTAATGGTAAACCAGCATACAGATTGCCATCACCAAACTGTGAGTTCATGTCTTCCATGAGTCCGTCTACCACATTTCAGAACTGCAAAAGAGAGAATCAACAACAATAATGTCAAAATTCAACCGAAGTCAAATAAGAAGATACCTAATGTTTAAAAAAACCACTACAGGAACTAATGTTTAAGTAAGCTGATTTCAAGTATAATCTTGAGTAAATAAGCATTTTGAAACTAACTTACTGTAAAATAAGAAGATACCTAGAACCTAACAAGTTAACGGAGCATGTATCATCAGCTTACAAATCACAGCTGAATAGTTCCATTTCAGGAACTAACAAAACTAATGTTTAAAACTATACAGTTCCATTTCATATATTACATCAAACCCATCCTAGTCACAGGCCATTTCACATATATAATGATTGGTTTTTAGAGAATGTGATTCTTGTTTGCAACTGTTATCTCTTTACTGCATTTCAGTTATTTTCCGAAACAATTTGCAGAAAATCATGTATGCAAAATAATGTACTAACAAAACGGATCAAGAAACTTACTTGCAGATAACGAAAGACTCGTTCTTTTATCTTGTTGCAAAGTTATTTGTCAATGATTAGTTGGGTCTTTTGGATTAATGGGCAACAGAATGCTTGTGCACTTAACTAATTACTGTGACTGATCTAATTAGACTGATTGTCGAACAAGAAATACTCTTTTGGACCAGGTTTTCCCTTTGGATGAATCATCTTGGAGCTCAGTTGAACTCTGTTCTAAACTCAAGATTTGGTATGTACTATCAAAAACAATGGCTGAAAAGGCAGCATGGGAGTTCTATAACAAAAATGGGATCAATCTAGTGACAGTTAGCCCCTCATTTTTTTCCGATCTATGACAGATCCATTGGAGCTTTCTTAACTGAACTTCTTTAAACACTCACACCATAAAATCATCTTTTAACTTAAATACCTGATCATTTCTTTCCTAATATTGCTTGGGTCCCTTGTTGCTCCCAACCTATGTGATAAATTCACGCAAGCAGTGTAACTAACAAAATTGGAGATTTTTAAACATCTTGACTCTTACTCAACTTAAAAGGTTTTGAAACTTCATGACTGCTACTTAACTTGTACGGTTTTTCACTACATGATCATTTAATGCATTGGCAACTCCTGCTATAGAAAATTATTGCATTTGTCTAAAACACGCGCCAGAATATGGAACAGAATACGTTAGGGAAAATATGATTTGACTATATGAAGTAAGCAATTCAGTGATAATCTTGAGCACATCTGATCGATGGTGAAACCTAGACATAAGCTTGCACAATTAATTGCCAGCAAACCAAGAGTGTTGTCCGCAAGATTTATGATAAGTTTATTTTCCTAAACTGGCTTGATAGTTTGAATCTAAGTTTCCAATGACATACTTTCTAATATGTGAATGCTATCCATTTGGGCCAAATTCAGAACAGTATCTGATCTAAAAAAGAGGCATGATAGTTTTGTGGTTCACGATAGTATCTTGGTATCATGACATGCGATCTAATTGTTTTCATTAATGCAGGGGTGTCACTGAAGACTCGGATAATTTCACGACTACTTGTATATAGATAGTATTCAAGTTATTTCACGACCGCTTCTATTAAACGGAAGACTTAAACAAAATAACGAATCTAAAGTACTAGTTAGCAGCTTAAGGCAACACACGAACTAGTTCATAACTACAGAATACGCATAATGCACAAACAAAATATTACTAAAAAATACACACAACTAAGTCAGGCATTTCGTCAAACACTTGATCTGCACATCCAATCCACAATACTTTTAGCAAAAAAACACACACAACTAAGTCAGGCATTTCGTCGAACAGTTATTCAACACAAACAAAAAATTACTGAAATCCTAAATAACTTCAACAAATTAATCACATACTATGAATACTTAAGCTGAATAAACACAGATAAGCTAAACATAAGCTAAACATACAAATGAGCATTAAGAGTTGAACGAATAAGCTACCTCAGCAACAGCAACAACTGAACGCCTCAACCGATCTCACCACTTCACGAATCTAACTACACCTCAATCGATCTCACTTCACTTCACGAATCTAACAAAACATTATATTGAGATTATTAGGGCACAAAACTAATAAAGTGATCAATGAATTGAATTGAATTCAGAGGAGATGGAGGTACTGTTTGAATTCATGAAGGATGGGAAGAAGGCGTATGGTGTTTGGGTATAATACGATTAAGAAGGCGTATGGTGTTTGGGTTTATTATATTCAGAGGAGATGGAGGTACTGTTGGATTAAAAAAGGAGTGTGGGTGTTTGGGTTTATTATAATCGGTACTGTTGAATTAAAAAAGGTGTGTGGGTTTATTGTGTGAGAAAATGATAAAAGGATACAAAAGATATATGATATCGTATATAATACTGATTCATTGTCGTTTTTAGTTGGTTTTTAAATGGAACAAGTTTAAATATATTTTTTATTGATTTGAAATTTTTGTAATATTTCATATGTATGAGCATTCATTTTAGTTATTCATCTTGCGGATATTTTAAAAATTCTCGGTCTGACCGACTTGTGCTATTGCGTAAATTTCATAATTTAATAAACACTAATTTTAGTTTGTAATATATATAGTTATGTGACCACCAACCAAACGACCTTTAAATTTTATGGTATAAAATATAGAGGTCAATGTTTATTTGACCACAATTTATTGTCTCAATATTTTATAAATCAGTGACCACCAACCTTGGTCTCTAATTTGAAAACCTAGTGACCACTAATATTTGGTCTTTAAAATCTAGGGGTTAGGGTTTTAGTTTAGGGGTTAGGGTTTATGTGATCACTGTTTTTGTCTCAATATTTTGTAAATCAGTGACCACCAACCTTGGTCTCTAATTTGAAAAATTAGTGACCACTAATATTCGGTCTTTAAACAAGTTACCACCCACCATGGTCTCTAATGATTGTTGTCTCAATATTTTATAAACAAGTGACCACCCACCTTGGTCTCTAATTTAGAAACCCAGTGACCACTACTTTTTGTCTTTAGACTTAAGTTACATTTTTTTCGACAGTGACCACCACTTTTGGTCTCTAGCCTAACTCGACAACTTAATATTTCACTGAAAATATTATATTTACGGTTTAGGGACTATGTGACCATTATTTGTCGTCACTATACTTGTCATTTGTGACAACTTAGTGACCACATTTTGTAACGGTCACTAATTCTGTGGCAATGACAAAAATGCAATGACGACAAATATATTGGTGACTAAACTATGTTAATAAAGACCAAAGCATGAGTGGTCACAAAATAATTGGTCACTAAAGACACTTTTTCTTGTAGTGATGTATAGTGTTGTCTTTTGTTGTTTAAAGTTATTCATTTATGATTTTTGTAAACATCTCTATAGAATAATGGATATTGAATGTAAAAACTAGCAAAAAAGATGCTTGTAATCTAAATACCTAATGAATGAAGTGAGTTGATTAGGGGTGACTCAGCACCCACTAATAATCCTACTAGCTACGCCCTTGACCCAAAGCGAGAAGTGATAAATACCACTTTTCATAAATTCTCAATCTGTTTGAAGTCTAAGGCACCGTTTGTTTTTTTTTCTAAAAGTACCTCTTTTCACGTTTGTCTATCGGGAAAAGAAAATGAAAAAAAGTGCGTTTATTTTTTTATTTTAGAAAGAAGGGTATGGTCACATTTTTGCTCGCCGTTTCCAATGTGGCAGGCAAAATGGCGCTGCCATTTGCACGTTATTGCACCGCCCTTCTCCGGCGCCAATTATAATGTGAGTCAACTCACATTTGCCATTTGTGGTTTGTTGCTAGCTTTTTTTTTTTTCTAGCCGTTGCAGCAAAGTAACGGTAAAAAAAAATCATTTTTTTTCAATCCCACCATTATAAAACTACATTCATTTAACCATTTTTCACACAACCATCTTAATTCTCTCTACCAAATACCAAAAAACAACTTTTCTCTAACAAAAAATATGGATTGTTCACTTTCACATACCGTCGATGAAATCAAAGCTGGTGTTTAGAAACTAATTGATGAGGATATCATTCTTAAGCAAGCGATTATCGACTTAGTTGTGCAGTTTGACGTTGCACAAACGCTAAAAATGATCTAAGCAAAGCATACGCTGAATGCAAAGATATTTCGTAAGAAAAACTAGCTTTGATTGACACTTTTTTAGAAGATGAAGCTTGGAAAGATTAGGAGATGAAAGATGTTTTGTTTAAAATGGCTGAAACAATACAAGATAATATCACTGCTAAAGTTAGATGGATGCATTAAAAAAACAAATAGGACCTTTGTGTTTTTCTTTTCGTGTAATGTTGATAATTTTAGTATTGCAGTTTATATTTTTATTTTTATTTTTGGAAGGTGACTTTCAATTTTTTGGGTTGGAGTCACACCCGCCACATCGGCAAGCCCTCATCCACCACATAACCAGACTATGTTGTCTGAACCAGGTCCACGCTGGCGTAGTGGGGACTATTAGCGGCTTCCTCCCGGAAACCGTACCGCCTCCACACGAGTTTCCTCGCTGGAGTAACGGCCGGATGAAAACCAGGTGCGGCTCGGATTGGAACCTGCGCCGCGCTAGGATTAGACCCGCGCAATGGCTTACAGGCTCTTCCTCTTCATTGCCTATACAACAGAGCTATGTGACCCTCGTGTGAAGACTTCCCGGCAGGTCACCCAAGCCAGTACTGCTCTCACACGAGCACGCTTAACCCCATAAGAGTTAACCGCTAGACCACATAGATGTTGTTATTTATATTTTTATTTAAATTAATGAAAACTTAGTTTGTTTGAAAAATGAAAAAATAAAATAAAATAATGGTGGGGCCTAAAAACTGCGAGTCGACATGCAAACGGCTTGAGCCACGGCAAAAGGGTATTTTTTGTGTGTGAATGTGAAATGCTGAAATGACCCTGATTTAGCAAAACAGCGTGTCACCACACTTGACTCTCTTATGTTTGCAAGCGAGAAGTGAAAGTGAAAGAATTGTGTTTGTTTACTTTTAGAAATAAAGCTAAAAATTGATACTTTTTTTTTCCTCTTCACTTTTGCAGATCAGACATAAATTATTTCAAAATAGGAAGACACAAAGTTAGATAATTGTACTTAATGTTGTGATCCTTAAAGCATACCATATGGTGACAAAATATCACGCCACTTCCAATGTGGCACCCAATTCGGCACCACCACTTGTATGTCACCACACCCCTTGGTTCCGCCATTTCATAGATCACCTAATTGGTGTAGAAAAGAGACACACACACACAAAAGCTCTTTTTTTTAGTTAGTTATATGGGTGAGTGTAGTGTTTTAATTGGATATGGTAGGGCCCAAATGCCATGTGAAATGGCATACATGAAATGGTGTTTTGATGTGTGAGTGTTAAACGTGAGGATGATGAGATAACACTGGGGTGGTACTGAAAAGTAGGAATTAACATGTCACTGATGCTCTTATATGGTGATTTAGATACTATTAATTGCATTTAGAAACAAGGGATTTAATTAGGAGATAATCCAAATTATTATTTTTAATTGTTTAGACCTTTTCCTGATCAAACTAACCGAGGTCTGAGGTTGTTGTCACTTAAAGTTGAACGTTGTAAACTTCTCTCATATGGGAATTGACGTGACTATTACAAGGTAGATATGATCACACTAAGAGTAATTCAGATACAAGATTATCAACTATTTGATGAAAGTAATTAAGTTGCTAATCAACTTGGTCATGGATGATTTAATTGCTTTAACTTAGTCACCCGTTTAATTTGTCTTGACAACGGATTTGCGTTAGTAAATTTGAGTAACACATTTTGTATAGATTCTTTCAAGTGATATTGGTTAACGAGGTTGTGATTGTTTTATTAGAATGTATTTCAACAGCGTAGAACAGATTATGAGAGATGTTGAAGGAGGCTGGTCATCGATTATCTATTTAGACGAACGACGAATAAGATAAAGGCATCTAATTCACCCGCTCTTTTTGCCACTTTTCTCTTCAGCGAGAAAAGGAAACTAGAATGAGGTTGTTTGTTTTTTTCCAGACATAAATGATGACAATTACTTCTTTCTACTTCAATCTTGAAGACAAACACAACATTTTGTTTCCTCTTCACAGTACCCAACCTCCATTTCTCATCTTTCTCTCCTCTCTGTTAGTGAAAGGGCAAATATATAAAGGACACTTGGCTCTTGGAGAAAGGGCATTTGCCTTTTGATAGAAATGCAGGATCTTTGGCTCTTCAATTGTCTAACTCTTCACCTCAAGTTATCAAGGTTAGAAAATTGAGTATGGATTGGATATACTCAATAAGACTCCAAATTAGAAGATTAATAAGACACCATTTTGTTATGGAATGTGATGAATCACATTAAGTCTTAAAATGAAGTTTTGAATTTGTTAAACTACCTATAAGTAGGTTATTAACAAACTAAATATCAGGAACTGTCAATGTGTATTTGTAATGTCCCAAAAGAGAACATTGTATTGTCACTTTATTTGCTAAGTATTTATAGATAGTCTATAAATTACAAAAAGCAAGTGGCAGTTTTTATCTTGAAAAGATAAAATTACAAGATACATAATCTTCTAAAACACACGAGTGAAAATCATGATGAGGCTAAACATGTAAATGATAGACCTCAAGATGATGGAATTCTCATTCATAGATCCGCAAGAATATCTCAGATATTTGATTAATATGCTGAGAATTATATTATGATGCATTACCAAATATTGAATTGGGTAAATTACTCATACTATTAATCTTAAAGATGTTGTCCATAAAGATAATCAATTTTTGAAAAATTTGTTTATCTTAATTCTTAATAGTTAGACTAGAGAATGAAGATGAGTTTCTTCAAAGATAAGGTAACCCTAGTGGTTTAAATCTTTGTGTAGAAATCATATGGACAATATTGTACATATTTTAATGCATGTCTTATGACAAGATTATTAATCATACTTAAGCAATTAACTATGATTGAATATTCTTTTCTAAGCACATTAAATATACAAAGATGGAAATTGTCATATTTATTTTCATGAATACGAAATTTGACAATGGAATATCAAAATTCTTTCTTGAGTGATTACTTGAGCGAGGACGGTAAGTAATTAAAAGGAATTTTGAATTCATAATAATCTTTAGAAGTGTACATAGTGTAATAATTCATTAATGAATTAATGCATGCATCTAGGAGATAATTCTTATGTTTAAATATTAAATTCAAATTTTGAATTAATAATTAAAATAAGATAATTCCTAAGTATTCCTAAAAGCTAGTGGGAGTATTATATTTACTTTCTTAAATCATATATGTTGGATAACATATAGGAAGTAACATTCCATATAAGTTAAATGTTAAGACTTAATTTGGAATGAAACTTCATATAAAAGATTTAGGAAGAAAAACATATAACCTTTGAATATGTGTTTATTATTATAAACATATGCGGTAAATAAATATAATAGAACATGATATTTTATTTAGAATGTCTAAATAAATACATATCTTTAAATAAGATAGAACATGAATGGAATCTAAGTATGACTCGAAGATTTGTCATGAACATCATGTAACGAATTGTTATAAGATGTTATGACAATGTTAATATCGAATTAATAGTTATTAGATAACTAGTGTAATGAATATTCTAATGGAATATGTTTGGATATAGAATTACATCCTCAGCCTGGAACAGATTCCAAATTCTATATATGAACAATTTGTCAATTGTTGTGATAATTGTCATGAGATGCGATCCCTTAAAAAGGGGATGCAAATTAAAAAGTCTAAAAAGTGTTTTTAACCACTCATAATGTGACAAGTGTCCACCAACCATTCCCTCATTTTTTTCTTATTAAATTTGGTAAGGGGGCATTTTGGTCCTTTTAACCCCTTTTTTTATTCCACCCCAAAACTTTAAACGTAAATAACTTTCAAACGATAAACTTTTATGAAAAACAGATTTCACTGTAATTTTTAAAAATATAATTCTTTTTAATTTGGTATGCATTATGAAATATGAATCGCAACTTTTTTTTTTTTTCAACTTTTTAAGTAGGTGTTGATTTTCTTGAAATTTTATGCATTTTTAGCTCTAATTTTGCCTAGTTTAAAGGCCGAATTTTGCAAAACTTAAAACATGAAAGTTGTAGCTTTTTGGCCATTCTTTACCCATAAATTTGAATCACTCAAATCCAATATAATATGAGTGAGATATTGCACGTTAAAGATTAACAATAACTGATGAACGTTATCAAAAATAACTGATGAACCAAAACACTTTGAAAAACAACCGACGCTAACTGATGAACCTAAACACTTTGATAAACAACCGACGCTAACTGATGAACCTAAACACTTTGAAACACAACCGAAGCTAACTGATGAACCTAAACACTTTGAAACACAACCGAAGCTAACTGATGAACCAAAACACTTTGAAAAACAACCGACGCTAACTGATGAACCTAAACACTTTGAAACACAACCGAAGCTAACTGATGAACCAAAACACTTTGAAAAACAATCGAAGATAACTGATGAACCAATAACTGATGAACCTATAACTGATGAACCTATAACAACACAATAACTGATGAACCAATAACTGATGAACCTATAACTGATGAACCAATAACTGATGAACATATAACTGATGAACCTATAACTGATGAACCTATAACAACACAATAACTGATGAACCAATAACTGATGAACCAATAACTGATGAACCTATAACTGATGAACCTATAACAACACAATAACTGATGAACCAATAACTGATGAACCAATAACTGATGAACCTATAACTGATGAACCAATAACTGATGAACCAATAACTGATGAACCTATAACAACACAATAACTGATGAACCAATAACTGATGAACCTATAACTGATGAACCAATAACTGATGAACATATAACTGATGAACCTATAATTGATGAACCTATAACAACACAATAACTGATGAACCAATAACTGATGAACCTTTAACTGATGAACCTATAACAACACAATAACTGATGAACCAATAACTGATGAACCAATAACTGATGAACCAATAACTGATGAACCAATAACTGATGAACCTATAACTGATGAACCTATAACTGATGAACCTATAACAAAACAATAACTGATGAACCAATAACTGATGAACCTATAACAACACAATAACTGATGAACCTATAACTGATGAACCTATAACTGATGAACCAATAACTGATGAACTTATAACTGATGAACCAATAACTGATGAACCTATAACTGATGAACCTATAACAACACAATAACTGATGAACCTATAACTGATGAAACTAAACACTTTGAAACACAACCGAAGCTAACTGGTGAACCAAAACACTTTGAAAAACAACCGACACTAATTGATGAACCTAAACACTTTGAAATACAACCGAAGCTAACTGATGAACCAAAACACTTTCAAAAACAACCGACGATAACTGATGAACCAATAACTGATGAACCTATAACTGATGAACCTATAACTGATGAACCAAAACACATAACACATCTAACACATCTGATGAACCAATAATTGATGTTTAGCAATTTTACTCTTCTTATTCTTAAAGTCAAAAGAGATTAACAAAAAACAAAACTTGCTACTATAACAACCCCAGTGCTTCCAACTTTTTCAGTTCACTTGTTCATCAAACTTTCTAGCCATAGATTCTCTTCATATCTCACTCGCACTAAAAAGGTAAACATACTTCTCATGAAATCCAACAAATGAAGAATATTAGAAAACCAAAAACCCATTTCAAAACTTAATCGAAGAAGCTGCAAAAGTAGAACTATGGTGATGTGAGTATGTGACACCCAACCGAAGAGGTGCAAGTTCGCCCTATAACTCCATAAAGGAGAAGTAGAAAACTTTATTGGAACAAGATAAGATGCAAACCTCCTCTCAAGTTAGAAGAAGAACATCACTAAGCCTCAACAACTCATAAAAGCAACAATATGAACAACACTATACATCTCTGGGAATTTTATAAACGTCATTTCATTAACTAAAACCTCAAAATCTGGTTGAAGCATTTTGTCGAGCAGTTGGTGTGCATCATTATACGTATCACATTTCATCAACAGATCCTCTATGTTTACCCGATTATCATGATGTCGAAAAGTACGAAAAAAAAAAAAGACTTTTTCAACCAATAAACCAACTAATCATCATTTGTTCTCTCAAATACTAAAGTACTTCATGATAAATAAAACATTAGACTCGGATGAACACTTTCAAAGTCGACAACTAGCACAATAATTTCTTTGAGGCATTTCATCGAACACGTAATAAGCGTTTTCATAGAAGCTTGGTTTGTTTAAGAAAATAGAAATGAAACCATACAAAAATCATTAAAGATTATGAATAGTTGTTTAGTTCGTTTTGTTAATAGTAATCGTAATTAAAGGTTTACAAGAACATACCATTTCGTTTCTCCTATTCACTGAACTAGTAGAAAATAGGTATTTAGTGATGTTTTCGAATCCATTTTGAATAGCGATTTATATATGATCATTGGTTTGTTGATTTAGTGAATGTGATGAAAGACAATAAATTTGACTTATGAAGAATATTTGCCAAATGTGTGATACAAAGAGAAAGAATGATTAAATTGAATAGGTGATACGAAGAAGTGTTCAAAGATAAAACCCAAATAGGCTATAATATTTGGGAAAAGACCAGCATGCCCCTGTTTAATTTTAGTGGTCTAAATTTGATCGGATCTACAATTAAAATCCAATGGTCAGAATTACTTTTTAATCTTTTTAAATTTGTAAGACTTTCTAATTGATCCCCTACCTAATTGTCATAGCCAACAAACTTGAAAGTTCGAAAGGCATCAAACATTACACAGTAGATATTAAAGTTTACGGAATTTTAAATAGCATATTATTGTTTGTATACAATGATGCTAATAAAATTGAGATGACACTCAATACTAGTCATGGTAGGATTTCATCCTTGTTAATGGCCATGTGTACTAGTTATGCTTAACTAAGAGCATAGTTGCATTATACATTAAAAGAATAAGAATACTTTAAACTTTAAAATTGTTTGAAAGTTTGATAATTATAAATTGGTGATTGAGGATGTCACACACTGTATGAAATATTATGTGGCATTATCAAATTATTTGAATGCACACATACAAGAACTTCACCAGTTGAATTCTTGAAATAAGTATTCTCAAAATTCTGATAGATCAAAGTTGGTTGATTTATGTCTTGTCAACAAGTATGATTGTCATAGCTTGAGACATAATTCATCAACTAGAATTTTCATGCATTGATCTATTTAGTATTTGGATAAAGGATGTTAAGCATTTATTATCTGTAATGAATTTAAGTACTTGGTACGTTTATTTTCATTAATAATAAATTGTGTCCTATATTTGCATGTTTAATCCATGAATAATTTAGTTATTCTAAATCGTCCGTTGTCAATTAATGATATGAGAATATTATTGAATTAAGACAAATCTGAGTTTTGGTATAATATACTTGAAAGTATATTGATGCGTTGTCATACCAAATTCACATGATATTCAATGAATTGAATATAGGACTTATCCCAAACTACATGATGTTACTTTATGGATGAAGTTATTAAGTAAATCATGAATAGTTATCCTCAGACTTAAGATACCAGATAACTGTTATGAATGTAGTGCATTCTGTGGAACAATTTAACGCTATACGTAACTGGTAGTCATAAGGATTGTTTTCGGAATTGTTGCAAAGTTCATAGGTTATGCTTGTAGTCAAGATAGAATTTGTTCCTTCAAATTTATTTTGAAGTTTAATATTGCTGGGCCTCTCGTAGGGTTGACAAGATGTTTGCGTGCGCACGCCCAAGATCTCCCCTGAATGTGTTCAGAAGATTTGGTAATCTTGCTCAATCACAAACAACGAGAAATAGAATATTTGAATAAAGAATGACTTTAATCTATATCTTTATTTAATGTAGTATTAGTAACAAAAGGATAATAATAATGATGAATCATTAAAGGTTTTTCCAGGAGACCTACTCGAGTTGTACTAGAGGCATCGGCGTATTGCTAGACGCTAACCGATGTGATTACACTATTAAGATATGTCCAAGTGGGAGCTGTTAGTTTATGGACATAAATTAATAGACGTATGTTAGGATCGAACTCGAGACCACAGGATTGCACACTTTACGTATGAGAATTAAAGATTAATAATTTTATATAAAATGTTATATTTAATTATTAATTACACAAAACGACTAACGACCGTTAGTAATTAATGAAAATTGACTAACGGACAAAGATAAGGACTATGGATGAAAAATAAAGAACAAGAAGGATCTAGAACCCTTGTGGGTTGTGTGATCTGATCGGCCTAGGTAAAAACCCAAGCCCAAACCATATCTTGTTCCCTAAGTTTTGTTATCCTATAAAAGCAAGGTCAAGGGTTTATTTTTAAGGATCTTGTACACACATTAAATCCAAAACCAAAACATTACTTGCTTGCTTTTCCACTTTTGTACTTATCGACATAAATATCACAGTAACATAATATACATGCATGTGCATGGGAAGATTAAAAGTGTTTTTTCTTTTCCTTTGGTTCTGTGATCGACAACAGCAAAACACAAAAGGAGTTTTGGTGGTTTGCTTTATTTGGTCAATTGGTTTTGTTTTCTTAAAACAAAATTGTTTTTTGTATTATTTAACTAGCATTACTTTAATTCATTATAGTACGTGATTACAAGAACGTGGTACTAACACATTGTTAGTATCTTGGATTGAATTGCAAAATCGGTAAGGGGCAATTCGTGTAATCCATATAAACCCTAATTAGGGTTCATCACTTCTATTGCTTGGATTGATTCTTGTTTTGCTAGAATCATTAAGGTACGCTTACTTTTATAATTCGGTTAATTATTTATGTGTTATGTATCATATGCTTCCGCTACGTGTTCTTTGATGTTAATTGTTTATATATATGATAGTCATGATTATATAATTCCAACATATGGTACGTGAGTAACTCGTCAACCAGATGATTGTGGGTTCTAGTCTTGAATGAGACATGTGTAAGGTATTATTAGATGGTAAAGTTGTATCCCAATACAATGTTTGGCTCCTGTGAAGTGATTCGTCTAATATGAGTTTGTAGCACATAATTAGTTTATCTTTTGCCATCTCTCTAAAATTAGCTGATATTACTAGATAGCATGTGTATTTGGGATGTTGATCCTTTGCGACTATTCTTTAGAAACAACCAAAACAATCTAAAAATGAAGGTAGTTTCACCATTACTTTAAAAATAGCGGGCCAAAAGCTACCCGTGATGGCACATTAGCGGTCAAGGATATGCAACTCTAATGCGTTTAGATCCCTGTCTCATGTCTCTTGCATGCAGTTAGCACCAATAATACCTCCTCCATGTTGGCTAAGGGGCATAGCGGTGGAGGCCTACACATGCAAGGTCCCTTTACCGTTACTTTTAAACAGGTTCCCTTTAGCATTACATTAAAACAAACCAAAAACTAAAACTCTTCACGTTACGGTTTGGGATAGAACTGGTTCTAAAAGACTGATACTATCTGTGTAACTTCTTACCATTTTGAATTCCTATTTCTGGTTTCCTATAGTGATAAGGTATAATTTTGTACCGCTGCACGCCCTAAATATATGTAACAATACGAACATTATTCAACTTAATACTTTCTTCATAATATGCTGCATAAATACATCTAAATATCTAATATAAATGCATTCTTTCAATATACAAAGTTCCAAACCCACAAAGCAAATCCCAACATTATGACCTATCATGTCTAAACAAACAACAAACAAATTGCATATAACTATGATAGAAGTTGACTTTTAATATCAGTTCATTGTTTTGGTGATCTTCAAGGATCAAACATTGTAGCAATAAACAATATTTGCCAAAATTATTACAATGTAAATACTCGACAAGAACATAATCTTTTCTTTTCTTTTTTGCATAGTAGATCATCCCTTATTCGCAGAGAAATTGATTAGAGAGATTAAGCATGTGTTAGAAAAGCAAAAACAAGTAAATAAAAATATGCATAACATAATGTAATTTAAAAGGGAAATCACACTTTGAAAAGGATATACAATTGATCATTGTACTTAAAACCACAAAGAAAACCAACCAAATTTGGGACTAGCATCAAATAGATGTGGAAATTGGAACGGACTTTGCATGGCTAATCCGTTGGCAAAGTTGTCGCCAGACCTTTGACAACGGACTTAGCCATAGCAAAAGCTGATTACCTTCTGGAGCTAAATATCGGAATCCCAATAAGAGAAGTAGTAAGAATATTAGCAGCGACCTTCCCCACCTTCGCGTAATTACTAGAGGTCCCTTGTGGCTGTTGCTGCTTCTGCTGGTTCATCATCATATTTTGATTATTGTTGACTACATTATAACCACCATACATCGTCATAGGCATTTGCTGCTGTTGGGGGTTGATCATCATCATTTGATTGGTGTTTACTCCCGGATAACCACCAAATTGTTGTTGCTGCTGGTTTAGCATAACAGGCTGATTAGTACTAATCATTTTATTATTATAAAATTGCTGCTGTTGGGGCTGCTGATGGACCATCATTTGCTGGTTAATCATCATTTGTTGATTAGTATTCGCTCCAATATAACCAACAAACGCTGTCATAGGCATACCTGGCTGCTGTTGGTGATGGTTGACCATCATAGGCTGAGTACTATTCATTCCATTATAACCGTTAGACGCGGTCATTGGCATTCCTTGCTTCTGCATCTGTTGTTGTTGTTGTTGCTGCTGCTGGTGCTAGTGCTGGTGTTGGTGCTGGAACCCGTTCATCATTATAGGTTGACTATTACCGACACCATTAAAACCCCCAACAGCGGTTGCAGGTTGTCCCCACGACATCCCACCTGCGCTCTGACTACGATCCAAAGTGGACGGGACGCCTTTCGCCACAGGAATCTCGATACACAAAACATGCACATCAAACTCACATGTCTGACACTCACATGTGTAGCTTAGCCCATTGGTAAATTAAACCCTCTACACATGTTGCAAAAGTGCGAGTCACCAGGACGGTTAACAAGGATAAGCTGATGCTGCGGGTGTAGGTGTGAGATAGTACGATGAGGAGCCGTGGCACATTTTTCATGTAGATCAAAAGCGCAAGCTGAACAACAATATCTTACACCGTGCCCACCCGTGTTGCATCCGTCGCAATTGAACTCGCATGTGTGGATGTGCGAAGTGTTGGATTTGCAATTGATCAGCTTGAATTACAGAATTTGATTTCTGTAATAGAGGAGCCATTTTTTTTGTGAATGCAAAATAAGAATTCAACTTTAAACTTTGTCTTAAACACAAGATATAAACTTTTTCAGACTTTGAATTACTACAATATGAAATAAGTACAACTTTCATTGCATGATTAGTGGTTTTTAATCAACAAATTATGTTCTGGTAAGTTGGTCTAGCTTAGTCAACTATTCGTACAAATCACTAGGATTTTTTTTTTTTTTTTTTTAGAACGGCAATTTTTTACAATCTACAACACCTATCTCACAAATTCTATCTCACATGTCTCCTACGAAACTTGAACCCACAACCTCTAAGTTGATGGACCATTCACATACCGTTGGGCCAAGAGGACTTAAGCATACAAATCACTAGAATATACAATGCAAGTGTTTAGGCTGGTGAAGGAACAAATTAGTGAATGGAGTATGCATACGTTGGTGGAATTGGTCAAATGGAATAATATCTATAACATGTGGATTGTATTCGTGAACTTATTTTGTTTTGTTATAAAATTTACGCGCATAGACTTTTTGGTAGTAGACTTACCCAAATGAGATTAAATCAAACATTCGCTGAATTGTTACGCGCATAGATGTAATCGTAAATCAGTTTATGATAACTGTTAAGTAGTTTTTTTAATCGTCTGAAGAAAATACTATCTACGGTCCTTCATTTACACTCCATGGGCTGCCATCTTTGTGATTCCAATAGCAGCCCAATTCGGACTTGTATATCATACACATACTAGTGCAATGATCAAGGGGGATATATTTGTATTGGATTACTAAAAAGTATGCTTACATACTGAAGATACATGCCATGAATGCATAGGATAATCTATCTACAATGTTCCTTAAAGACTGTCACTTTGCATTCAAGATTCAACAATTATGAACTTTTTTGAGATATATAGACTGGTTGAAGGTAAAATAGTTTTTTGTGTAAAAATATACTATGTGTTTGTTAGATGTAAAGATCCATTTAAGCAATCAAATTGTAAAATTAACTAATTAAGTGGCACTCATATATCTTTACCTGAAAATCAAGGAGATGTAGGGCTGGTTACCAAGGATTTAGAAGCTGATAGTATCTCCAAGGTTGAAGTTAGTAATTTGTAAGGCGACTGTAGTGTTTAGGAATGGTTTCCACGAGTGGGTATTTACCGAACGATTTGCTGATTGAACCTGATATGTTCCTTTTGTCTTTTATTTGTAATTTGAACCTGATATTTGAAATCAGCACCTATTAAAGTACAAGCAATCTGATTCCATGTTTAATTACTTGTAGGATTCGATAACCTACAACCCTGGTTACTAGCACGGATAACTCGACCGTTGAAGAAGACACACACACCAGCAGTTTATGTCAACAGAAAAATAAAGAGCGATGCACAAGTAAGTATCCCTAATCGAACCTTGATTAGTATTGAAAGAATGACGTACATAAACCCTCACCCCCTCATCTCTATTTATAGAGAATGAGGGGGTAAGAAACCGACTCCCAAACCGCCTAGGAATCTAGTCGGCTGATACAATTAAAAGGAAAGAAACGTAGGTCTTGGACTTGGGACACAAGCCAAACAAACCGACACATACATGGCTAATAGAGTTTAACACTAAGACCCCTAGACTTATTCATAAGCTAATATAGAGACTAATATTGTAACAATTTCCACCTTAGGCTTTATATTAGCCTACACCGACGCTCAACAACTCCAAGCAATGCTGAAACTTAAGTCCAGGTACCACCTTCGTCAAGGCATCCGCAGCATTGTGTTCAGTACCCACCTTCAGAACTTCAACCGTCTTTGCTTCCAAGACCTCTCTGATAAAGTGATAACGCACATTGATGTGCTTAGTCCTTTCATGAAAAGCATGATTCCGCGATAAGTGAATCGCGCCTTGATTATCACAATTAACTGCCACAGTGTTAAGCTCCACGCCCAACTCTTCCAAGAGTCCCCTTAGCCAAATAGCTTCCTTCACAGCCTCCGTAAGGGCCATATACTCCGCCTCTGTAGTTGAAAGAGCCACCACGTGTTGTAGCGTTGCCTTCCAGCTTACAACACATCCCTGTACTAAAAACGCGTAACCTGTGATCGACCTACCTTTATCCGGATCCTTTGCGTAGTCAGAATCAACAAAACCTGTTACGTCCACATGGTTGCCATGATTTGTCCCAAACACCAAACCCACGTTTGCAGTACCCCGCAAATATTTCAAAATCCACTTCACTGCTTCCCAATGATTTTTACCTGGATTCGCCAAATATCTGCTAACAACACTTACTGCATACGCTATGTCTGGCCTCGTGCACACCATCAAGTACATTAAGCTCCCAACCGCATTTGAATACGGCACCTTACTCATCCTTTCAACATCACAATCCCTAACCGGACAATCCTTCAACGACAGCTTGAAGTGCCCACCCAATGGCATCTGAACCGATTTCCCATTGTCTATTCTAAAATTATTTAAAATCTTAGAAACATACCCGGATTGTGACACCCTCAGAATCTTGCGACTCCGATCCCTGATGATCTCCATACCAAGAATCTTCTTTGCTTCCCCGAGTTCTTTCATGTCAAACTCCTTATTAAGCAAAGACTTGATAGACCCAATCTCAGCCTTGCTTTTACAAGCAATCAGCATATCGTCTACATATAACAGTAGATAGATATACTCACCTGGTGCATAACTCCTGTAATATACGCAGCTGTCGTAACTGCTACGCTTAAACTCGTTGCTCAGCATGTACTCATCAAACCTCCTATACCATTGCCTAGGTGACTGCTTCAAACCATAAAGGGATTTCTTTAACAAACATACCTTGTTACCTTGTTCATATCCCGGTGACTGCCTCATGTAGATCACTTCTTCAAGATTCCCATGTAAAAATGCCGTCTTTACATCAAGCTGCTCCAGCTCATAATCTCTACACGCAGTTAATGCAAGTATAACCCGAATAGATGTGTGTCGAACTACAGGTGAAAATACTTCATTATAGTCAATACCTGCCCTCTGTGTGAATCCACGAGCCACCAACCTTGCCTTGTACCTAGGCTTTTGAACACCTTTAATCCCTTCCTTTATCTTGAACAGCCATTTGCAGCTTACCAGCTTTTGCCCAGCTGGATGATCTACTAACTCATAGGTCTTATTCTTCCTCAGAGAATCCATCTCTTCATCCATAGCAGCTTTCCACTTAGAACTATCTTCACAAGCAACTGCCTCCTGGTATGTCAATGGTTCATGAGTATCTTCTTCCTCTGCTGCAGCAAACGCGTAAGCAGCCATATTACTCTCATCTCGAAACCTCAAAGGTTTCGTTCTTGTCCTTGGCTCTCTATCCCGAACCAACTGATAATCTGTGAGATCCGGTGTTTGATCATGATCCTAATCCCCTGCATCTTCATCATCGCCATCTTCCTGATCATCTGTCTGATCTTCCTCAAGCGAATGATTATTTAACCTTTGCAGTTCCACCTCAACCTGTAATTCCTCAACAGACTTATCAGTACCTGCACCAGAATCCTTCAATGTGTCTTTGTACATGACACTTTCATTGAAGACCACGTTCCTGCTAGTGACTATTTTAGGTGATTCATTATCAAGCCTATATAGCCTGTACCCCTTCACACCTTCAGGATACCCCAAAAGAACGCATTTTACCGCTCTCGGCTCGAGCTTACCTTGTTTAACGTGTGAATATGCGACACAGCCGAAAATCCTCAACATCCCATAATCACTTGGATGTCCCGACCACATCTCCATAGGTGTCTTTTTCTCAATCGCTGTCGATGGTGACCTATTGATAAGATATGCGGCCGTACATGTCGCTTCCGCCCAGAAGGTCTTGGGCAATCCAGACTGAATTAATAAACAGCGTACCTTATCCATGAGAGTTCTATTCATCCGTTCTGCTAATCCATTCTGCTGCGGCGTCCCGGCAACTGTCAAATGTCTAGCAATCCCACTCTCTGTGCACAACTGTTCAAACTCCCGGTTACAGAACTCAAGACCATTATCTGTCCTAAGCTTCTTAACCGTCCTCCCAGTCTGATTTTCTACTAACTGCTTCCACTCTTTGAACTTTCCAAATGCTTCGTGTTTGAACCTGAGAATATAAACCCATACCCTCCTGGAATAATCATCAACAATAGATAAGAAATACCTCTTACCTCCCAATGATTCCACCTGAGACGGACCCCATAAGTCTGAATGAACATAGTCTATCACTCCCTGAGTAGTGTGCCTTCCTACACCGAAACTGACTCGATGTGACTTTCCCAGAACACAATTCTCACAAAAATCGAGCTTACCTAGACTCTTCTTTCCAAACAGCTCCTGCTTTTCTAGCACCTGAAGTCCCGCCTCACTGATATGTCCCAGTCTTTTGTGCCAAACCTGCGCAAGACTGTCTTTTTCTTCAACACTAGCATTAAGCTCACCCGCCACTGCATGGCCATCCAAAGAGTATACGCAATTATCCCTTCGGGTTCCAGATAAAATAACCCTGGAACCATTAATCACCTTGATTTTGCCCGACTGCATTTTTACGGTATATCCCTCTTTTTCAAGAGTTCCCAGCGATATCAAGTTTCTTTTCAATTCAGGAATATACCTGACATTGTGTAACACAAAACTTGACCCATCTTTCAGTTGTACCCTTACCTTGCCAATACCTCTGATCTTGCACTCCCTGTTGTCACCCAACAGTACCCTGCCCCCATCGCATTCCAGAAAATCAAAAAATAAATCTAACCTGGGTGTCATGTGGTATGAACCTCCTGAATCCATGATCCAATCTAGCAGAGCCTCTGCACTCATAACCATCATCACCTCAGAACCGTCATAAATCGAACCACTGGAGCTTGGCTGATCATCTTTCTTGACGAAACCATTTGACTTCTTGCGATTATTCTTTGGACAGTTTCTCTTCAAGTGCTCCTCAGACTGGCAAATATAGCACTTGAGTCTTCCACCTCGAGACTTTGATCTTGACTTTCCCCTAGACTGATGCGAATTCCTGCGATCAGTTCTTCCCCTCACATATAACCCTTCACCATCATCCCCCTTCGCCTTAGACCTTTCTTTGATTTCCTTTGAATTCAGTGTGGCCATCACATCCTCCAAAGTCAAAGCTTCCCGTCCATAAAGCAAGGTATCCACAAAGTGTTCGTATGATGCTGGTAAAGAAGTGAGTAATAATAAAGCAAGATCTTCATCCTCGAATTTTACCTCAATATTTGCTAAATCAAGAACGATTTTGTTGAACTCATCTATATGCTCGGAAATCGTACGTCCAGCCGGCATGTAGAATGTATACAACTTCTTCTTCAGGTACAACTTGTTGGCCAAGGACTTTGTCATGTACAAAGTCTCGAGCTTGGTCCAAACCCCCGCTGCAGTCATCTCCCCGGTAACTTCTCTCAGAACCTTGTTACCTAAACACAAAATTATGGCACTTTGAGCTTTCTTGTTTAGCTCAGCTTTCGCTGTAGCATCCATATCCGCGGGTAAAACCTCCAGAGCTGCTTCATATCCATGTTGGATTAATAAAGCACGCATCTTGACTCTCCATAACCCGAAATCACCAGTTCCATCGAATTTCTCGATGTCAAACTTGGCTCCCGTCATTCTTTAATCCCTTTATTAATTTGCTAAACCTTGTGAAAAACCTCACAATCACAAACCAACAAAGTCCCTTGTGCAATACCCTTAAATTTAATAATTGATTAGGCCCAAAAGTAATAATTTACTTTTAAACAATTTGGCCCAATGTATACTTAAGTCCAAAATTTATGACCCAATATTAAAAACCAATTAAAAAACTTTACTTAACCTACAACTTTACTTAGCCGCTTCTTCTTCTCCAACACAACGAAAAAGAAAAAAAAACTAAAACAACAGGTAACCTTCTCCGATCTTCGATAACCTGTGTCGATAACCTCGACAACTTCGAAAACCCAAGAAACCCTTCTTGATCGATCCTAGATAACCAAAGAAACCCGCGAACCTGGCTCTGATACCACTTGTAGGATTCGATAACCTACAACCCTGGTTACTAGCACGGATAACTCGACCGTTGAAGAAGACACACACACCAGCAGTTTATGTCAACAGAAAAATAAAGAGCGATGCACAAGTAAGTATCCCTAATCGAACCTTGATTAGTATAGAAAGAATGACGTACATAAACCCTCACCCCCTCATCTCTATTTATAGAGAATGAGGGGGTAAGAAACCGACTCCCAAACCGCCTAGGAATCTAGTCGGCTGATACAATTAAAAGGAAAGAAACGTAGGTCTTGGACTTGGGACACAAGCCAAACAAACCGACACATACATGGCTAATAGAGTTTAACACTAAGACCCCTAGACTTATTCATAAGCTAATATAGAGACTAATATTGTAACATTACTGATATTACTGTTGAGAACATGTATTTTTCAAGCTATATGAGTATCAAATGACCTGCAAAGCTATGAGAGGAAATATTCATGGGTGCTTGTTTTGTTGTTTCTTGATATTATAAGTCAGATAAACTTTAATTTACATCCTGCAAAGCTTAGTTCTGGTTTCGATTTGGGTACTTTGAGCCGATATATGGCGTTTTTAATATGAATTTCCATCACCCAACTCAATGCAGCATGTGGCCTATCGGCTTATGTATAATTGTGGATTTGTGGTATATGATCTTTAACTTTTGTCATGCCGCGACGTTGATTATAGTTTGGTGTCACAGTTTTGTATAAACTTTTAAGTGGTTGAGATATTTTTTTTCTTTGAACATGAGCATATGTTATATGTTGCTTTCTATAAGAGGTTGAAAGGGTGTCATGCACTTGTCTTTTGTTTTCATTTGTTTTTCTTATCAGATCAAAAAAGTGTGGCTAAATAGGTGGCTGTAAAGCCATCGCCAATTAAAACAAAGAGAATTAACATTTTATACTTTGAGCAATCTTACTTCGCAAATTTTTTGGTTAGCTTCTAAGGTATCCAATCATAGTTTAATCTTTTTTATTAGAATATTATGGAATGATTAACAATTAATCATATGTTCAAAAGATCCACCTTGTTAAAACAAAGTTATTAGGATGCTTCAATTCAGAATGATCAGAATCTGGAATACAATTGGCACAAGCTTTGTGAAACATATTTGGTAAAAAATTTGGGTTACTATTTTGCTAGAGGTAGACCCTAACTCAGTTTAGTATTGGTTTGATTGTGGATATTCGGTCAATGACTTGCCTTTTTGGTGCCAAAAGAAGTTATTTGGACCATGGGTTCTATCATAGTTATAGGAAAGCAAGTGCGATATTCCTTCAAAAAGAAAGGCATTTTTGTTGAGAGTGTCTAACAAAAATAATAGTAAAGAGGGTTTAGATGATGAACTCTTTTCAAGATATGAGCAATCAAATGTGCAACTTGAGAATGACAACGTATTAGTTGAAGTTGATGAAGAAGATCAAGTTGTTCAACCACAAGGGAATGCATCGGATCGACAATATATGACTAATTTAAGATGTCAAATCGCGCAACAATTAATGCAAGTGATTTAACTTGGGTCCTAATTTGATACATGTTTGTAGTATTTTGATAATTTATGAGCTTATTTGATTTTGATTTATATTTCATATGCTTGAATTTTTTGGCTTATTTTGAGACTTAAGAGCTTATATAAGCCTATTATGATATAACATGTTGATATAAGCCCATAAATAAAATAAATAAATAAAAATAAATAAATAAATAAATAAAATATATATATATATATATATATATATATATATATATATATATATATATATATATATATATATATATATATATATATATATATAAGCCCATAAGTAAAAAAAAAAAAAAATAAAAAAAAAAAAAAAAAAAAAAAAAAAAAAAAAAAAAACCCAAGAAATTGAAGCTTAATAAATATAAGCCGAAATCAAATAAGCTCATAAGCCCACATATTACAAAAGAACTGCAACTACTACAAAGCTTAAAAAACTTCTTTAGTTTGAATTTTGTTTTGTATGCAATCATGGCCCCATAACTATATTAATTTTTGTTGATATAGAGTTGATTCTAAGCAGCGGTGCATCACGAATAAGTTCCACAGCTAGAGTAACAATGACTAGTAAATAATAATCGAGGTTCAATTAACTTGATGTGTTTCAAGTTGTAACGAATAAAAAAGTGTTTGTAGTTTAACGCAAAATAGTCTAGTTTGACTTGTACTAAAATGACCTGTTACCCAAACTTCCTGGCCTAACCCACTTATTTTGCAACTGCTATATGTCTACACAAGGAAGGGAAGGGGTTTGACTATTGTGTTTAGATGAAAGTTCCATACGAAACAACATTTATCTAAAGAACAAATAGGAAGATCTCAACCATCCATTTTCTTTCCATCCAATGGTTTAGATTTATTAGCATTTTAAAATAAAAATATACTGATGGGCATTTTAGTCATTATCTAAATCTAATAACATTCACTCCCATTCACCCGTAACCTCCCAAACACACATAGTTACATGCAGTAGATCTAAAACCCCTAAATCGACTCTCTCTCTAAAACCACCGCCAAACCGTGCCCTAGACTGCCATTAAACCACCGTCAAACCACCCTAATTCTTTAAATCATTGCATTAAAATGGACATACGAGAAGAAATAGCTTTATCTAAATCGGATTCGTTGGCTAAATTGGATTTGTTGGCTAAATCCGATCAAAATAAGCTTCTAAATGTAGATTCTGGTATATTTTTAGCTTATTTTGTTATATTAGTCATTATATGTTGTTGCATTGCTTATTTTGTTTCTTATTTTTTATTATTTTTTGTATAGATGTGATATGTTGCTTATTTCGTTTTAGACCGATTGTTTGATGATATGAAGAGTGTTATAAGTTTGCGAGTTTGTTTTGGCTATTGTGAAGGTTGAGAGTGGAACTGAAATGTGATGTGCGTGCGTCCGGTAGTCGGTTAGGATTAGTGTGAGCTGAGAGTTTACGTTTTGTAGAGCTAATAAACCTGTTAATACTGATGTGAATAATAGTAGTAAAGATAAACCATTATCATTTGTTAATGCTGTGTCTAAGAATGGGGAGTCTTTGCAACAGAAACTTGTGTTCAGGCCTACTGTTGTGAATGATAAGGCGAAAGAAGTGGTATATTTTGATGATGAACTTATGAAAATTGGTAGTGCTAAATGGCAATTAATTGTTGTTGGGTATTTTGTGGGTGTCAAAATGTTAGCTCCTGAATTGAGGTATCATTTGAGAAGAATGTGGGCTAGATTTGGCTTGAAAGATGTCATTGTTAATTCTAAAGGGCATTGTTTTTTCAAATTTGGCCATGAGGAAGGTTTGAGCAGAGTGATTGAACAAGGACCATGGATGGTTAACAACAAGCCATTAATGGTCCAAAGATGGGATCCTGATGTGGAAATTGAACATGCTAAATTACCAGTCTGGGTGAAATTGTACAATGTCCCTTTGGAAGCTTGGTGTAGTGAGGGAATTAGTGTTATTGCTAGTAGTATTGGGAAACCACTGGTTATGGACTCAGTAACAGCTAGTATGTGTAGTTCAGGACTGGGAAGGTTTGAGTATGCTAGGGTACTTGTAGAAATTGAGTATACTAGTATATGTAGTTTAGGACTGGGAGTGTTTAGATTAGCTTATTTCAGCCAATAGATATAGGAATCAGTAGATTGAAGTTTGTGATCGATTAACTTGATTCATGCTTGTAACATATAACTTGATATATGTTATTTATATTGAATCCCATGTGATTCATTCTGAATCCCATGAGATTCATACAGAATCTCATTTGATTCTTAATGCTAATGGTTTTTTTTTTTTTTTTTTTTTTTTTTTTTTTTTTTTTTTTTTTTTTTGTAGATGTTGTTAGTCCTGCTTCTAGTGGTTCACCTAGGAAGAGGTGGATTACATCAAGTATGCGTCCATCAGTTATCCAACCTGCCAAGAAAGTTTTGAACCCAATGCCATTGTCCATCAATTTTCCATCAGTCAAGGAGAAGGCGCCGGTTGTTTCGGAGAAGGAGAAGGAGAAGGTGCAGGTTGATAAAGTTATTTCGGATGTTGTTTCTGATTTGGCAAGTGAGAAGCCAAAGGACAATCCAAGGGAAAAGGCTAAGGACAAGCCTAAGGACAACCAGGCGCCGAAGTCTGCTGAAGCATTACCAGTTCTTACCAAGGATAAGACGAAGGCTGCTAAAGGATTACCAGTTCTTTTCAAGGTTAAGCCTAAGGACAGTGGGATAAAAAAACCAAGGCTAAGGACAAGCCTAAGGACAAGCAGGCGCCGAAGTCTGTTTCTGTAGTTAAGACAAAGGATGCTAAACCTTTATCGGAAGCGCCTGTTTTGAGGTTGAGTAAGCCAGTTGAGCAAGAAGATAAACCCAAGCGGAAAAAGGTTTCATCAAAAGCTGATGAGAGTAAAAAGAAAGAGAAGGTGCAGGTGCAAAAAGGTGTAGATCTGTCTTTTTATTTAATTAATACAGAATCCCATGGGATTCTATATGATCCCTTGTGATTCATATAGAATCCCATGGGATTCATATTGAATCCCTTGTGATCAAGTATATTATGTGTTTTTTTATGTAGACACCGATGATTTTCAAGATCCTGAACTTGATCAGAAGAAAAAGAAATTGAAGAGTAAGGTTGTGGTGAAGAGAAAGATGGGCAATTTAGGTTCCGATTCTGAGCAAGTTATACCCCGTAAGGAGAAAAAGAATTTGAAGGGTAAGGAGAAAAAGATAAAGAAGGACAATTCTGCATCTCCGGAGGAAGTTATACCTAAGTATGTTATGAAGAATCTTTTGAAGAATAAGTTTATTAAAGAAGAGTTTGATGAGGATATTGAAATGAAGCCGAAGAAGAGAGGCAAGAAGAAAGAGAAGGAGTTGACGCCTCAAGAAGTAGATCATGAAAAGTATCTTTCTGCTTTTCCAATTCTTCATACTAGGACGGCTCCTACTGCTCTTTATACTGCCATCCGTGACTCCAAACAGGTTAATATGGAGAAGTTTCTGTTTGAGATAGGTTTCAGTTCGTTTCACAAGCTTAATATAGACTACATTCCGTCTAGGTTAGGTAGGTATGTGGTTTCTAAGTTTGATGATGAGTCTTACTGTTTGAATTTGGAGAATGGCATGTCAATTGAGGTCACTCATTCCAAAATTCATGACATGTTAGGTATTCCGACTGGTGGTAAATCTTTTTTTTTTCTTTAGAGTCTAGACCAGTTGAAGATGATTTTGAGAAGCGTTGGGTTGGTCAGTTTTACCCTAAGTCGGTAAAGGATATCAGAGTGAATGATATCGCCTTTAAGTTGATTGAGTCTAAGGAAGTTGACTTTCTTTTTAAAGTTAACTTTCTTACACTTTTTACCAACACAATGGGTATGGTTGCTGGGTTGAAGGGGCAAATTAATTTGGATGTTGTTAGGCGTGTTCGTGTAGATACTGCAATCAGTGGTATTGATTGGTGCGACTACATTCACCACTGCCTTAAATACAGCAAACTTCCGACAACTCTTCTTAACCAGTACACTGGTCCATATACCTTCCTCGTTGTAAGTTTTAAATTAAACGAAGTTTTAAATTGTTTTCATGTTCGTGTGACATTTTTGTTGCAACTTTCTTACACTTTTTTGTTTTTTGTTTTTTGTTTTCAGCTTTTGTATTTAGATTCAACAAAGTTCGAGAGGCTTTCGGTTGTTCGCATACGTCCGGCCATCAAAAACTGGTGAATTATAATACCCGTTAAATCTCAAACGTATATTTATTTAGAACCTAAGTATTTATGAGACAATAATTTAACTTTATATATTAGACTAAATCATAGCAGTCATGTAACATGCATATATAAAACTTGTCACGCCTATATGAAACTTTGCATGGGCCAAAACATTTAAAATTCATGGACTAGTAACTAAACCGAATACTAGCCAAGCCCAAAAGTGAAACTAAATGTAGAAATTTTGTCATAATCCCATATTACACGGAATTTTTGATTTGTTTTTATCCCTTCACTCGGTTTGATCATCTATTTTTTTTTTATATATACCGACTATCACACTCATAATATACAAAACCTAAAACTCCTAAACTAAAATAATCGGCTGCCATAGTCATCTTGGTTCTTCACGTTAAAAATCAACCTAGCAAGGAAGTGATTGATCGTGGTCTTGGTGGTATTTTGGACGTGGGTTTTTGGTACGGAATAAGGCTTGATTCGTGGTGCATAAAGTTTGTGCGAGAGGGAAGCTTGGTTGTGTTTTCGGCTGGAAATTATTTTGCATCCGATCCTTGTCTTGTCCATATTCTTATCACGCTTCAAGGGTAACCAAATCTTTCCCTAGTATATTCGGTTTTCTCTTATACGTTCGATTCTTGCGGTCGTTAGTTAAATGATTAATGAACATATAAATAACCATGAACTTTTAATAATGATCACTAAATATTCATTTGATGAGGCGTGCAAAATGGAAAACCCATGCTGTTTAACTAGACGAATTCCAGGATGCATGTGAGGGTTTTTAATGAATGTGTTGGCTCGTTAATTCATAGAGTGTGAAACTGTGTTGTGTCGAGTATGAGGGCTGTTTTGACGTTGTGTTAACAGCCCTTTTTGTCAACTTAATATCGACCTTAAAACCTGGATAATGACATGTCGACCATGTTTTCTATTTTTGCTATTCGAATCTGTGATGGTATACGTTTGAATCGGGTCTTTCGACACTCGTCGCGATAACTAATATACAATCTAGAAAGGGTTATTAAATGTTAAGAAATATTCAATGGGATTCGTATTGCATGTTTTCGTTTCATGGTTGCTACTGTCGCATGGTACAAAAGCAGCTCTATTTTAATACATAAAACTAGTGTGAGTGAATGTGTGGGGCGTACATATATATAAGAAATATGAGTGTGTGTGCATGAAATTATTTAGAGGTGTCTGTTCGAGGGTGGCTTGGTTTGAGAGGTCACAATGTTAATGCACTTAAGGGTGTTCGATGGTGGGTTGTTGTTGTATTTCGAAACGGGTCATGAGGTTGTGGTCTTAGTTCACACTATGGGTCGGTCATGCGTTGTTTTGATCTCGCGAACGTGGGTTAATTAACAAGAGGGTCTCGGGTTTATTGTGAAGTCGAGTTAAGTAATGATTTAAACTACATAGAAGATATAATACGCATGAACTCAGGCGGCTAATATTGATCATATATCTTCACAATTTGCATAATAGACCCTATACATTAATATATCGACACTTTAAACCTAAACTAATATAAGTTGTCTTTTAAGCCTTAAACTAATATATAAATCGTATTAAACCTTTAAGTTAATAGATTGTCAATTATAACATTAATTCGGGAAATTTACTTAATCGAGAATTTACTAAGAACACTTATTAATTCAGGAAACCGGATAAAATGAAAGGCATACTAAAATGAGTAACCTAATGCAATTGGACATAGAATAATACTTGATTATTATATTCGTGTAGATCCGGTGTAGCGGGAGGAGTTCTCATCTTGTGTGATCATCTTTTACTTCATTGTTTGCTTTCGTTAAGGTACAGATATTCTATCCCTTTTCAGTAGGGGTTCTCTCATGACTTCGATCTTGTACTTTTGATACGTATTAGGATTTCCCTAATGCCATTGCTATGCTTCCTCATTATTTGACTTCGTTGATTTGAATCCTTTGCTTTGAACCTTTGATATTTGGACCTTTGCTTTGGACCTTTGCTTTGGACCCTTGATATTTGAACCTTCGATATGAACTATTGGTATGACTACTTTTGATATGATTCATGATATACTTGCTATCTGATTGGGTTGGCATGATTCATTTGAGATGCTTGATGATATGCTTTGTTTCGTTTCGTATTCTTATGCCCGAGTTTACTAACTAGTCATGGAGGTACCATGGCCATGTCATTGAGGCACCAATGGCATGACACTTTCTGTGGAGGTGTGATTGATCCACGGCGTCCCCATTTCGATATATTTTGTGATCACTTGGCCATTTTGATATTTGTGAAGACCTGTCATGCGAGCAGGATATATATATGATTTTGTTTTGCAGGGGGCGTATGGATGCATCCTAGGCTTTGTTTCGTTTTGGTAAGATTTTGTAGCGTGATGGCTGTACGTGCTCTGTACCCCATTCACCTTTGGGAGTGTGATCGACTCCATGTGGTACCAAGAGGTCTCCCCTCTTTGTATCCTTCGATATGTGACACTATGTGATTATGTGATTTTGTGATTTCGAGATCTATCGAGTACCTCGGTAGGTCGGCTCGTGGCTTTCCTATATTTCTTCGTGTCTATTCAAGTACCTTGTTTAGACAATCCTTTGTTGATACGTGCTCTCTGTTCGATTATGATTATGCTTATACTGATATCTCTTTGATACTTCATTTTCGTATGAATTGTGATACATTATGCCATATTCGATCTTTCTCTTTTCGTTTGCTTATTACTTTGCTTTGCATATATATATCTGTTCACTGAGCTTTTTATGCTCAGCCGCGTTTTCTTTTCCATGCGGCAGGTAATAAGCGGGATGCTGGGCTCGAGTGTTGAGAGTAGGAGCTTAGAGACCTACACCTTAGTTTCCCCATTTGATTTGAACTATTTTGGATTGATGTTGGATGTTATGTATTTCTTTTCTTTTAAGTACCTTGTTGGAACTTTGGAATTTTCTAAGTCATGATGTTCTTGACTTATTTATTTATAAGACTTCCGCTTGTGTTATAATCTTTGTATGCTTTGATATGTCACCATAATGTGACGCTTTTACCCTTTATCGGGTAGGGGTGTTACACTGGTCGTCATTGTTAATGGCGCAAAGGCAGGACTTGGAGCTTAAAGAAGAAGTTATGGGTAAGTTAGAACTTCATAAAGAATGGACTGAATCCGAGGTTCGAGAGTCTGAAGGTTTTGTTGATGGTGGTTCTTCTGAATCTTCTTTTAAAGAGGTTCGTTTAATTCTTGGATTTTGTTTTTCATTTATTGTTATTTAATCACATATGATCATGTTTAGAATCCTATGGGATTCATACAGAATCCCATGTGATTTTGTTTAGAATCCCATGAGATTCATTATGAATCCCATGGGATTCTTATTAGAATCACTACCTAATCCAATGTGCTTATCTTATTATGACTATTCCAATGTTATTTATTCCAGGATTTGTTTAAGAAAGTTGAAGAAAAGTTGGATGTTATATGTAATGAAAGATATGCTGTTGAAGAATACTTGAGGAAAGCTTTTTCAGAATACCCTTTTGATTTAAAGCTTGTTGAACTTCATGAAAAATATGCTCAAATTTTCAAGAGACCAATTGGATTAGGTGATGGAAATTATGGAAATGATGACAATGATGTTAATGATGGTAATGGGGATGATAACATTGATGGAGGTCATGGGGATGATGACAATGATGCAGATAATGGTGATGATGATGACGATGCAGGTAATGGGGGTGATGGAGGTAAAGGAAATTGATGGTAGCAGACTGGGTTTAGAAGATTTAGGCAACGAAGCATCTGATAAAGATGAAGATGCAGTTCCCAAAAAGCTAGTTGTTGATGATGCCGAGGAGCAAGTTGATCTATCTGATGAAGAGTATGAGATCACCAGCACACCTGATGGTTTAACTCATTGGTTAGATGAAAATGTGGATTTGGTTGATGAGCTGATGGTTTGTGTAGCTGCTGAGAACGATTATGTAATATTCTTGCATTCTTTCCTTCTTTTTACCTAATAATTATTTCTTTTTAATTAAATCTTTTTTATTTTATTCAGCTTAACACGCTCAAACAAGGTTTGGAGGGAACGAATGTTGTGAATCCAGCTACCATTACTCCCAGTCCTCAAAAGCGTTTGGTGAAACCGTCTTCGTACCTATTGTCTCCGTATGTGTACAAGAAGACAAAGGTTATACCGAAAATTACTAGGCTGGAGTTTATTCTTGGTAATAGCTTGTTTGCGATGCAAGGCAAAAAGATGTAAGTTTACATGTGTATTTTTTACATAAGTTTCATAGTATATTATCATCTGATCCAATGTGAAGGAATCACATGGGATTAATATTGAATCCCATGTGATTCACAAAGAATCCCATAGGATTCACAGTGAATCATATGGGATTCACATTTAATCATAAGGAAATTTTCTTTTCTTAATCACATGTGAATCATTGAGAATCCCATATGATTCTTAAATGATTTGATTTTTTTTCTTATAGTGAAAGAGTGTTCGAAACACATTCTGGGGAGTTCAGTATATTTTCAGTTCGTCTGAATATGGAAATATTAGCACCCGGTTTGTGGGTCGATGCTAATGTAGTCGACTGTTGGGCTACAATTCTTAATCATGAAGAGAGTTTTAATAGTTTTAGAGAAGATGGTTCTCCATTACGACACTTTTTGTAACCACTGTAAAAATTTCACTCTGTAATAAACAATCTCATATTCTTAATACTGAATATTTATCCTTTTTCTACGTATAATTTTTTTTTTAATTATTATTATCTATTCATAACTACTATCACATGTGACGAAACTCACATCCTCGATAAATGTGCTCACACGCAACCAAACATCAACGAACTTAATGTTTATTCTATATAAACATTTTCATATAAAACTTTACGATATCTCATTTGTCACTTTACGTTAATTCGTTAACGTACGTTTAAAACTAAACATATCATATCCATTAGAATCTTTAAGAAACCCTAAATAATTATAACAACATTTATGAACAACTAAACCCTAAAATACTAATATATAATTTACCAAAACACAGAAACCCTAATTCCACTATAACTCCCGATACAAACCCTAACTTCACCAAACTATGATTTTATGTAATAAAATCACAAACCCTAAATAATGTATATATGATTTTTATAAAATATATATGTACAAGTCCTTTAAACCAAAGTACAAGTCATTTAAGCATAAAACCTAAATATTAATAAAAATACTATATTAACCTTGAAAATATTTATTTTAAAGCATATTGTACAACAAATTCATGCACTAATTTTTAAAATAAATTAATTAGACTTACTAAATATTAGCACAAGCTCTTAAACCCAACGTACAACCCTTCAATGCACAAAACCCTAAAATCTCATTTATATATATTTAAAACTAAATAAAAATTACATATAATTAATATAACTTAAAGAAACATTAAAAATATATTTTTCTTATTTCTTAAACCTTAGTACCACTCTATTAAGCTTATGGTACAACTCACTTAAGCACAACATAAATTCTTTTCCATATCTACATAATTCGACACATAGATATTTAAAACAAACTTAATTATTTTTCTATTTAACAAATAATTAAATTAAACCCTAGAAACTAATTTAGTTACATCCTAAACCCTAGGTACCACACGATAAAGCCCTATGTACCACTTCCTAATGCCCATTCGATCCTATCTTTAATTACCTAGTTCGAATCACACTATAAGCTAACCAAGTTAATCCCTCACTAACATCTAAGAAAACCATGCACCACAAGACCTCTTCTATGATCTAAAGACCTCCACATATCCATGTCTTCTAAACACATCACCATGTTAAATTAAGTTGGTAACTTGTAAGGTTTTAAAACAAACACATCACCACTTCACAAAATAACACACGACACAACCCTCCCCTCCATACATGTGATCTTTAGCTACCTCACCATGTTCCCTTATCTCCAAACATGATAACTAGAAACCATATAGAACGACACAACCATATTTTCTTTTCACCCCATAATTCGACAAATCACCAAAACAGCCCACACCCTCTATTCCACTGATCACACAGCCCTCATAGAAGCTAAAGAAGAACCTTGAGAAGTCTAGGATGGAGGAGAAGGAATAGCCTTTCGATTTCTAGCCATTTCGCCCAAGAACTCTCAAAACCGAATAGGTGCATAAGTAAGTAACCAAGACCCTTTTTCAATACTTATATAAACTCTAAATATTTCTAAATATATTGTTAATAAAACACTAATAGCCAACAAAATCAAAAATTTAGTTTTTCTTTTCTTTTTCTTCTATTCGAACGAAACCAAACGCACCCTAATATTTTTTATTTTTTTTGGAAAACAAATCAAGAACCCTTAAAAACACATTAGAAATAGTTTAAATATGCTTATGATTATTTTAACATGTGTTAAAAACTAGTTATAACCTTTAAAAATCGAAAACGCAAACATTTTCTTTTTATTCTTTTCTGTCGCAACTCACCCAGCACCCCAACATTTGACCACAATTTCGACCATCAAACGAACTCTAAAAATTATGAATTTTGGCCAAGTTAAAGATCACCCAGCTAACTAATTTTAGGAAAAAGAACGTAGTAAAAAGATTGAACGGTCACAAAGTTATTCGCGTCTCTTCCTGCCCCGTTTTCCACTGTTTTAACGCACCCTATATTAAATTGATTCGGGCTTATAAGCTCGAATGATAAGCCCATAAGCTGTAAATAAGATGTTAATAAGTTGAAAATAAAGTGTATAAAGGAGTCGTAAAAAGTCGTGCCTTTTCCCGTAACTTATAACACGTTCTATTGAAATAAGGACGTCAGGTGTAACGCTAAAAATGCTTTGGGGGTAATTATCGCCAAAACTCCAACTGTTTTTATAACAAGGACCTAAAATGAAGTCGACATGCAGTTAAAGGGTAGAAAGTGTCAGTTTTGAAACCATAGGGTAGAAACTATCATTTCACCAAAGTTCAAGGGTAAAAATTGTAATTTTATAAAAGTTGAGGGGTAAAAATTGTCATTTTATGAAAGTTCAGGGGTATAAACTGTTAATATACAAAACTATAAGGGTAAAAAGCGTAACATTTTATAATTATTATTATTACTAATGTGTGTGTGTGTGTGTGTATATATATATATATATATATATTATATATATATATATATATATATATATATATATATATATATATATTCCGATTCGATTTATAATAGAAATTAATAAACGAAATACGTTTATTTCGGTAACAAATAAACGAGATGTAATTAACGAACAAACGGAATGAAAACATGAAAATAAGAAATAAGATAAAATCTTATAAGTTTTGAAGAGACTTCATGTTGTCTCAATTTAACATTTAATCAATAACCAAAGCATTACGAAAACGAACATTAAAACTTATATATATTCGAATAAGATTACTGAAACTTGACATAACGAACCAGGTTGCGTGCCGGAGACGTTTATCAACTCTGTTTAACTTTGTTTTCCATCCAGACTGTCAAGGTGAGTTCATAGTCCCACTATTTTTATACGTTTTCCAAACTTGTGGGGAGATACATGCTTCTAAACCGAACACAAGTATTTTCCTGTTTACTTTCCTGATTGATATTGCCTAAGTTAACTGTTGCCTATTTTAAAAGACCCTCCATCATGCACGATTAATCACTTTCGGGTGAGCGCGAATATAGTGAATAGATCTATTGGCAGTTGACGACCCATTTGTGTTGCTGGATAAGTAACCAAATGCACTTTATTTGAGAACGTTTAATAAAGAGTTTTTGGCAGACTCCTACTCGGGGGCATTATTACTTCCATTTAATTTTGTGAGTAAAAACGGAAACCTGTTAACGTTTTGCGTGTCATGAGGCTTAGAGCAATATATAACGAACTGAAATCTTACCGAATTACTTTCTACTTAGCTTGTGTTCAAACTAATTATAACTTTAAACGTTATGGATTCACTCAACCTTTGTGTTGACTTTTTAGCATGTCTTATCTTAGGTAATTAAAAGACTGAACATGGCACGGAGTGGCTGTGGACTTTCTTCTTATAAAAAGAGTGTCCATTTTGTTATCATTCACTGAATAATGTAACTTTTATAACGTATTTCCGAACTTCCCGCTGGGACTTATATTATGTACTCTGATTTAAATAAATGAATGATAACAATTTTATTTAAAACGTCTCTTTTCGAGTCGTTTTCTATATTCATGACTATGATACTTGAAGTAATACCCCGACTTATATTCCGCTGCGTATATCGAAAACGGGGGTGTTACACTTTTTCCCAACCGGATGTATTGTAAGTAGTTCTTTTTTGATTTGCTTAATAAACTGCTTATCTGTTTATCTAACTTAACAAACACCTCCAAAGCAATGCATTTCGTAACATCATATTGTAAATTGCATATACAGACAGAAGCTATGTTTGATGGAACCTTGCCGTCTCAGGACGCTAAATTTGAAGAATTTGAAAAAGAAGTTTCGGCTCAGTTTAAAAATAATGTTGGTGGCTTGGCTCTCAATGGCATTGACTTGGTTAATTTTTTTTTTTTTTTTTTTTTTTTTTTTTTTTTTTTACTTTTCATCATTTTTATTATGTTTTTTGTTTTGTTTAAACAGGTTTTCTTTCCTATTCGCAAAGCAAACCATTTTTATGTGGTCGTCTTCAGCCTTACTAAAGTAACAACAATGACAATACTAGATAACAGTGATTCTGGAGCAACGTACGCTGAAAAGTATGAAGATACATGTGAACTTCTTGTAAGTATTTTAGTTTTCTGTTGTAAAGTAATTCATTCAGAATCCCATCTGATTCTTTAGATGAATCCCATGGGATTCATACAGAATCCCTTGTGAATCTCATGGGATTCATCCTGAATCACAATTGACATTTTCCCAGAATTCTAGTATTTTTTTTTTAATAATTTTGTTGAAAAAGTTGTTTGCCCGTCATCTAAAGTTGTATGGTCACCCAAGGCATTCTAGTATTCGTAAAGTAAAGCCAAGAATCCCAAAGCTCAAGTGGAGAACAAAGAAAATTTTCCGAGATTGCGGCATATTCACTATGTTGCATATGGAATGCTACACCGGTGAAGCAGCAACGAAATGGGATTGTGGGTTGGTTGCTGAGTCTAAAGGGCAGTCTGACATGCTGAGGCGATTGAGATTCAAGTATGCCACGAAGATATTGTTGCACGAGATTAATGAGCATGCGGGTAAGATGTTTGAATTAGCAAAGGAGTTTGATAAACTTCCTTCTTCTGAAAAGATGTCCATAATTTCTGAAGCAATTAGGAGTAGGGATGCACGTGAGTGCAGCTAAGCATTATGCTAGAACAGTGAATGGTAGAACAGTGAATGGTAGATCAGTTATAACTAATCTTTTGAAAACATGTGAATGGTAGAACAATTTATAATTGTTCAGTTAGTCGTTATGCTAGATCAGTTAATGGTAGAACCAGAATATAACTAATCTTTTTATGATTTAGTGGTGAAGTAACTGTTGTATAGTTTCAGAATCCCATGGGATTCATCCCTAATGATATTTACTTCTCAATTATCTTTGTGATTTTATTCAGAATCCCATGGGATTCATCCTTAATCCCATGGGATTCTCTATGATTCTTTTGTGATTCATATAGAATCACATGTGATCCATACAGATTACCCATTTGATCAAGTTATTGTTGGTATTTGATATTTTTGACAAGTAAGAATCCTAAGTGATTCATTCAAACATAATATAAGTAACAAACATGATATATTCAAAGTAAACAAGATATATTCAAAGTAAACAAGAATTTTCTGTTCAAATAATCTAAATATTCAAGTAAAGAAGAAAAATAACTAACAAAAAACTAGAATAAAAGTAACTTATGTTTGTTCATCAATTTGTTTCGCTTTTTGCCTTGCCTTTGGGTTCATCGGACAAGTTGTTTTCGTATGCAAGTTGGTCTTCTCTCCACAATGGCCACAAGGCTTCATTTGTTTCTTTTTAACTTGAAGTGCTTTTTCTCTTTCACTCTTTCGCCTTTCATTCCGTTCTCCTTCTGTAATATTTTCTTTGTTTCTTGCCTTTGTTGGATTTTTAACTGTTTGGTTCTCAGGTTTAGAAATAGCAAAATGATCTCCAATCACATCTTCCGTTTTTCTTGAAGGAGGTTTTGGCACCTCGGCCTCCACTTCTGTCTTCAAACTCTTCAACTTTTCTACAAATGCTCCCATCTTCTCTACATTATTGATCAAGCGAAATAAACAATCGTCCACCAGACAAGTTGCTTCGTTTGCAAGTCTTTCAACTTCTACATTGTTAGTGCAAATATTACGATATTTAAACTAAACGGTTTCTTCGGTTTTAATGATGACAAACATGTAACTTGTAATACATAACGTAAAATGTGCAAGTTACTTGTAAACACAAATCATCAATGCATACTTCATCAACACCTCCCGACGTCTCAAGTATGCTTCAACGAAGTCGTAGATTTCCATCCCGACATAAATCACTCAAGGTATGGACAAACAAATCTACTACTTGACAAATGATCAAAGGATTATATTTTTCTAAACTTCACATTTTTAATGTGACAAAACATTTTTTCAAAAATATATTTTACAAATTATTTTTGAATTAAAAAGAAATGTTTTATTTTGAAAAATAAATTTGAAAACTCCCAACAGCCATTTTTCCCCCCAAAACAGCTCCAACTTCCCCAAATAAACCTTCCCCACTAAAGACAAAAAAGGGAGCGTCCAACGGCACCTTTAAGTATGGACGGCTCCACTAAATTTAGTGGAGCCGTCGGGTATTTAGTGGAGCCGTGGGTCTGTAACGGTCAGATTTTCCCTTGCCTATAAATAGTAGACAATTCCACACTTCCAACTTGATTTTTCCAGTCCTTTTTCTCTGGTCTTATCCCTCTTCACTTAGATAACTTTCTTTGATCATTTGGAGAGTCTTAGGTTGTTTAAGAGTGATCCAATCATCCACTCAAGTGATCCTCTTCATTCCTCTTGATTAGCAAGAGAAGAACACAAAGTATCCTAGATACAAAGTGTTGTCATCCCTCTTGATTAGCAAGAGAAGAACACAAAGTATCCAAGTAGATACAAAGTGTTGTCATCCCTCTTGATTAGCAAGAGAAGAACAAAAAAAAAGTATCCAAGTAGATACAAAGTGTTGGAGTTGTTAGGTCTTGTAACATTTGTTACACTCTTGATTGTATCATAGAATACATCAAGATTACTTTTCTTTTGTGAGAGAGTGAGTCAAGATCATTGTGATCTTAAGAGATAGTGAAGATCTCTTGAAGCCATTGGGCTTGTGTGATTGATCATGTGGATCAAGGGTAGATCGTGGTAGATTGGTGCTAGCTAAGATTAGCACTCGACATCTAGCTTAGTGTCGGAAATAGGATAAGCGACGTGTATGGTGTAGATCGGGTAGATCGTGGTAGATTGGTGCTAGCTAAGATTAGCACTTGACATCTAGCTTAGTGTCGAAAAACAAGTTAAGCGACGTGTACGGTTTTCTCCGCCTAAAGGGAGTTTGTTGATTAGTGAAGTAACTCTCGAGTTGGGTACTCGGGGAGTGGAGTAGGGCGAAGAGGAGCTTCGTGACCGAACCACTATAAATCACCGTGTCCGGTTTGCGCCTTCTAACTTATCTCTTTACTTTCATTTCATTAGTTATCGCTTTATATTTATATTTGCATTGCATATGTGTTTGTGTGGCTTGTTGCTCATGTAGTGATTGATCATGTATGTTCCATGGTTTGATTGTGCATATGTTGTAGTTTACTACAGTCATCTCTAGATGCTATATACTCATTGTTGACACTCTTCATATTACGTCACACTTGATCGGGTGTTTGATACAAAAGTTTTAAGTTTTTAAATGGAAACGTATTCACCCCCCTCTACGGTTTCCACAATTGGTATCAGAGACAGGTCGCTCAAATTTTTAAAACAAATGGTTTTCAAAATTGAGTACGATCCATGTATCAAATTACCCATGAAGGTGATAAAAATATGAAAAGTATTTAGTTGCATAATACTTACAAGTTTTGTTGTTAAGTATATGTTGTCATACTAGCTTGAAGTTTTTTTTTAATTGATAAAAGTTGGTTCTGTTCAAAAACTGAAGTAACACGTACGGCACCGTTAAATACAACAGACGGCTCCATTAAATATGGACGGTACCGCTAAATTTAACGGAGCCGTCCGTCTGTTTTTCAGAATTCGGTAATTTTCAAAAATTCGTATAAAATCAACCGTAAGTCCGTACGAGTCGTGCCACCTATCGTTTTAAACGTAATTGAGTCTACTTTCACTTAAAAATATTTTTAGAAAGTGATTGTAAAGTAAAATTTACGAATGTCTTTAATTCGTAACACAGAGTCTTTTCCGGTCTTGCCGATTGCACAAATTTTGTTGTCAAATCACAAAGTGAACATCACACGTTGATGCATTCATGATTTCAAGGTGTTGAACTTGATCAAATTTTTAAATGGGGTGGAAAATAATTCTTTTTCAAATAAAGTCAAGCTAAGTGTACATTGTTATACTTAATACACAAAATGACGATAAGTATCTTTGTGTGTTATGCTAAATGACTATTTGCTTTTGTTTGTGTCTTAATATTGTTAGTTAATACTTTTGTATGCTAATTTTATCTTTAAGCATAAGTGTCTTTCATGCCTAGTTGCTATGTGTCGAATATTAGCTTTTCGGCTTATGTGTCAATAGGACTTAGGCTAGACTTCTTGCACTAAGTTGCGTAATTGATTTTGCATTGCATATAGGCATCAACCATTTGTCTTGCATTTGTTGCAAGTTCTTAAAATGGTTTAGTAAGCTTCTTAGGAATAGAAACTAAGTTGGTAGATCATGTGTGTCGAAAGATATTGTCTTACACAATTATTTTTCCAAAGGTTTAAGTGTAAAAAGTACATCACCCCAAAATACTTAACACTTTCATAAAATCCGTAACATGATCTCTAAAACATTACATCATTTGTCTTATTTGACCATGGGTTGTCTAAACAAGATAAAAGGTCATTTTAATACATTAGTATTTAAGTAAAAGAAAATGTATTAAACTTGCATTAATCTAGCACACATACAAAATGTTTTTAAACATTTAGTATTTTACGTATGTTGTATAAAAATAGTTAAGATAATTATTTTTATACTAATGAGGTGTCGAAAAACTAAAAGTATTATACTTAATAATATAAATAGTTTTTCTCAAATAAAAATTAATGACAATATCGAAGTAGTAACTTAATATGTCATTAACCTCACACATACAACTAGTACTAGAATAAATGGAACACACTCCTTAAATTTTTATTTTATTTTTAAAAGGAGTGATCGTTAGGGTCAAGAAAGATTTCGAGTACATATCAATTCATTATTCAAATTATGATTGATATAATCATCGAATCTAATTGACAAGTTTTCGAGAGTGGACATGAAATTGGAGTCATTATTTGTCCAGCTTCAAGATAACATCAAAACATGATAAAACATATTATCTTGAATCTACATACTCAATCACACTCGATTGTTATGAAAATAATGACGTCCTCTCAAGACAAAAATAATATGCATCGGATCATAACTCACACTTGTGTTGAAGATGCCATATTGAGTCTTGTTGTCCAATAGTTGTGTTCCAAACATTAAACTAATATGTTTAAAAGATGCATAAAATACACAACTAAGTAGGAGTGACAACTTGGATGTTTCATCCGAAATATACAAGTAATTTACATTGCAATGCAATTAGTAAATGTGTCATTTCCGAAAAACCAAACAAGAGCAAACAAACAACATATGTAAACTTTGCTCATGAACGACTCAACACTCAATGTCACATGTCTAGTAAAAGTGTCACACATAATATGTTATTAACTATTATGTGAGTCATCAATCTTTGAGAATATCACATGTATTTCTCTTATCAAAAGATTGACAAAGGATAACTTATATCTCATGCATCTTATTTTCTTTGTGACATGAATGGTTATGTTACAAGAGAATAAATTGCATCCTGTTAATAAATATAGGATATTAGAGTTGAATAATAACCTAATACGTCATGTGTCATTGCATAAACAAGTAAAATTAGTCATACACTAAAATGCTTGTTTCACAAAGCATTCATAAGAGTGATAAGTTTCCTCTTAGAAAAGCATACTTGTTGAAATAAACAGTATGTCTCATTTTAAATAAAATGCTCACAAGATCTATTGAGGTAAGTAACCTTTACTAGATTCTCACTCAAGATATGCAAAGGAGCATTCTTGAAACACACACGATGTAGTAGATAACTTTCTTTGATCATTTGGAGAGTCTTAGGTTGTTTAAGAGTGATCCAATCATCCACTCAAGTGATCCTCTTCATTCCTCTTGATTAGCAAGAGAAGAACACAAAGTATCCTAGATACAAAGTGTTGTCATCCCTCTTGATTAGCAAGAGAAGAACACAAAGTATCCAAGTAGATACAAAGTGTTGTCATCCCTCTTGATTAGCAAGAGAAGAACAAAAAAAAAGTATCCAAGTAGATACAAAGTGTTGGAGTTGTTAGGTCTTGTAACATTTGTTACACTCTTGATTGTATCATAGAATACATCAAGATTACTTTTCTTTTGTGAGAGAGTGAGTCAAGATCATTGTGATCTTAAGAGATAGTGAAGATCTCTTGAAGCCATTGGGCTTGTGTGATTGATCATGTGGATCAAGGGTAGATCGGGTAGATCGTGGTAGATTGGTGCTAGCTAAGATTAGCACTCGACATCTAGCTTAGTGTCGGAAATAGGATAAGCAACGTGTATGGTGTAGATCGGGTAGATCGTGGTAGATTGGTGCTAGCTAAGATTAGCACTCGACATCTAGCTTAGTGTCAGAAATAGGATAAGCGACGTGTATGGTGTAGATCGTGGTAGATTGGTGCTAGCTAAGATTAGCACTCGACATCTAGCTTAGTGTCGAAAAACAAGTTAAGCGACGTGTACGGTTTTCTCCGCTTAAAGGGAGTTTGTTGATTAGTGAAGTAACTCTCGAGTTGGGTACTCGGGGAGTGGAGTAGGGCGAAGAGGAGCTTCATGACCGAACCACTATAAATCACCGTGTCCGGTTTGCGCCTTCTAACTTATCTCTTTACTTTCATTTCATTAGTTATCGCTTTATATTTATATTTGCATTGCATATGTGTTTGTGTGGCTTGTTGCTCATGTAGTGATTGATCATGTATGTTCCATGGTTTGATTGTGCATATGTTGTAGTTTACTATAGTCATCTCTAGATGCTATATACTCATTGTTGACACTCTTCATATTACGTCACACTTGATCGGGTGTTTGATACAAAAGTTTTAAGTTTTTAAATGGAAACGTATTCACCCCCCCTCTACGGTTTCAACTTCTACATTTTTTCCCCATACCTGTTTCTTTTCCTTCTCAATTCAGGTGGTATTATATACCTTGTCCAACGCCTCAGAATATATTGTTTTGGGATGACGTTAATATCACGATTCTTGAAGACACAGAATATGTGTCGGCATAGAAAACCGTATCGGGCAAAATGTCTACAAGTACATACCATCGACCCATATTCTATAGTACGTAGTACCTTTTCAAAACACAAGAATTAAAGAATTAAAATTCATCCACAACCCCATGGGATTGGCTAATGAATCACTTGGGATTCATGCCGAATCACATGTGATTCATTATGAATCCCATGGGATTCATTATGAATCCCATGGGATTCATTAGTCAATCCCATGGGGTTCATAGTGAATCCCATAGGGTTCATAGTGAATCACTTGAGATTCGGCATGAATCACAAGTGATTCATAATGAATCATATGTGACTATTTAATGCATCCCGTGTCATATTACAGTAGTTTATAACAACAAGTAACATACCTTATAGTCTACAAATCTTTCTGTTGCTGTTTCGCCTTCCTCTTCTTGTTCCTTTACAACTTTCTTATTAAGGATTCTATAAGCCAACGCATTTTTGTCTCTAATCATGACAATCTCACAACCTTCTTCCATTTTTAGATCTTGTATCGTACAAGTCCAGCATGCTTCAATTATTTCCTTTTGAACAAGAAGAAATATCGTTCTAGTATACACTCTTGCTGCATGACGTTCAATCGGTAATTGTGTTTCACATTTTGGAGTCGCGTCTAGTGTTTTAAAGTCCAGATGTTCTTGAACATAACGTTGTCTTTCCATTGCTGATTCATAGGACATCATGAAACTAACTAGCGTTGCTACTGGGCTTCTGAAACTTTTGAAGAACGAGTTTTCACTCTCAGACCTTGATGTGGTTCTCATCAATCCAAATAATGGCGAGTCGATAAAATACGCTGGAATCCACATTTCTTGTAGTTTAAACATCTTGGTCATCCATTTGTGGTTTTGCAAACCAAAATCTTTAATCAACTTAGCCCATTTTTCTTCAAATTCCAACGGTTCCATGAAAATATTCCAAACGATCTTATTTAAACGCTTCTTGAAATCAGTTTCTTTGTATATTTCTTAACAAATCTGTTTTTGATAGAATAGAGTTTTAGAAGCTTATTTTCAGCATAAATAACACGATGTACACATGTAAATCACATGAGATTTATACAGAATCCCATGGGATTTAAATATGAATCCCATTAGATTCATACAGAATCCCATGTGATTCAGATAAAAAGCATTAACATGTGATATATAGATGAATCCCATGGGATTTATACAGAATTCCATGTGATTCAGATAAAAAACATTTAGATTGTATAAAAAACAAATTTTTGTTAAGCTCGATAAATTACCTTTGCTGGAATCTTTTGGTGAATATGCCACATGCAAAGTCTGTGTTTCGATCTAGTGAAAACGGCTTCAATGGCATTCTTCATTGCTCCATCTTGATCCGTTACCACCATGGTTGGTTCTTTATGGAAAGCAGTCATGAATGCCCTTAGTAACCATGTGTATGATTCAGTGTCTTCTCTTAAAAGCATTCCCGAACCAAGTGTGACACACTTTCTATGATTATCGACACCGGTGAATGGTACAAACACCATGTTGTACCTAAAAATAATATAAGTTTTAGTGGCAGAATCCCATGTGATTACATACATAATCCTATGGGATTCAGAATGAATCACATGGGATTTCATTGTGAATCCAAGATAAATCATATAAAAAAAACACTTACTTGTTACTCCTGAATGTTGCATCAAAAGATACTATGTCTCCAAACTCCTTATAATTGCATTTTGCAACTTCATCAGCCCAAAACATTGCCACTAACTCACTCTCTTATACCTTATACTGAAATGTAAAATTCGGCACATACATCTTCCTGTTTTCCATTTTATTTATAAGCATTTGTGCGTCACTTTCCCCAACGAACATATTAATATCCCGCTGATGATTCTTAAAATCATCAATTGTCCCATGAACATACTCATACCCACCTTTCATACTCGTTAACAAGTGGTGAGCCCGTGTTGGACCAATTTTGTTTGTTGCCGCTTTGACAATAAACATTTTTTCTGCTTGTGTCATTTTTCTTTGCTTTTTTGTAAAATGTTTGTACTATTTTGGTATAAGCAAATGGTTGTGTTTAGCAATAAACTGAACTAGCTTGTACCTTCTAGAAACGATATCCAATTCTAACCTTATTCGAGCTTTGCAACCGGTTACATGCAGAATTGTATTCCTTCTTTGTTTGTCACTGTCTTTATGATCCAAAGTGTCGATATTAATATGTCTTGGAGCTCCTTCTTTGTTACACATGATGTATTTGAGTTGTACAATTCCAGATTTTGTTAGTCGTTGTCCTGCTTTTTTAATTTGAAAACCTCCTGCTTCAGCGTAGTTACTATACATTTCTATAGCTTCGTCTAGAGTGTCATAGTACTTTCCCTCAACTGGTACAGGAATTCTTTCTACACGAGGCTCCCAATATATCGATCCTCCTGGTGTCTCAGTGTGTTCATATAAAGTTGGTCTTGGTGATTTCATAGAATCTGTATATAAAAAACAGAATCTCAAGGGATTAAGATAACATAATACTGAATCTCAAGGGATGCATCAAATAGTCACATGTGATTCATATAGAATCCCATGGGATTCAGCATGAATCCCATGTGATTCATGTTGAATCTCATCTGATTCATGATGAATCACTTGGGATTCATGCTGAATCCCATGTGATTCATGCTGAATCTCAAGTGATTCATTATGAATCACTTGAGATTCATGCTGAATCCCATGGGATTCATTATGAACCCAAGGGATGCATCAAATAGTCACATGTGATTCATACAGAATCCCATGGGATTCATGCTGAATCACTTGTGTTAATGATTTATCAGTATGAAAAACAATAAAATAGCAGACTCACTTGTGATTTACTACATACAAAAAAAATTGTATAATAAACAAGAAAGATCAAATCACAAGTGATTTACCTTCAATTTCTTTTTCAGCATAAATCGTTTTCTAGATCGAGTAAATTATCAACAACATCTCCTTTGTCTACAGCATCTACTAGAACTTAAATTAGCTGATTTTCATCTATAACATCGATTAAATTTTGATTTTCATCCATTTTAAACGACGGCGATGATTTTCCAGCAGTTTTTATGGTGATTCTGATGAGAGAGAAAGTAGATCTGTGAACGACGGCAGTTTTTATGATGTGAATGACGGTTTTTAAGGTGTGAATGATGGTTTTACGGTGATTTATGATTTGAATGACGGTTTTCCAGCGGAGGTTGATTTTCCGGCGGAGATTGAATGACGGTTTTTATCAGATCTGAATAAATGAGACTATTGACTATTTTTTTTGCTTTTATAGGTTAGAGGTATATTTACAGATTTGCCTTGAAGGAAGGGAAGGGGTTTGACTATTGTGTTTATACTCACTGATTTATGGTAATGGTAATGATTCATTGTTGTCGAAGTATTAGAAAATCTCTTTCTTGTGCACAAATCAAGAAAATCACATTGCTCATTGGACTACGCGAGTTACTTCTTCCACTTTGTCAATTAGTTATGATGTTTCATTTCATTTTGAGTCGATCTCTAGCTATTGTTTGTATGGTATCTGAGTACTTTATATGGATAATAACTTGTGTGAGTCAACGACGGCTATAACCGAGTCGAGCCATCTTACAAAATAGTAAAAACCGACTTGATTTGAGCTTGAATGACACAAATTGTCTAGTATTTGAATGTTTGGGCTATTAAACTCAGTCGCAAGTCTTAAGACATTGTGTCATTTTACATTTTTATGCTCTTCAGGTACGTATATTCACATAAGTACTATAGACTATAGTGTTTAACGAGTCAAGTATATCGATGCGACTAATGCTAAATTTGGTTCAAGTAATAATAACCAAGTTGAGTCAAGGTGAGCCGAAAACTTGGAGTGTAATCGAGTCAAGCTGAGTTATACCATATCAAGCTCAAACCTCGATTTGAGCTCAATCTAGTATTTATTTCCAAAGAATGCTATTGATTTTCAAGTTTGAGATTGTCAAGCTCTTCAAGTCTCCATCTTGACAGCCTGAATAAAGGTGTTTTTAGTGATGTCTTCGTTCATGATGTTGGCTCGAATATTCATTGGTCCGATATGTAGATGATGTATTATTTTTTGGTGAATGGTATAAGATTTATGATTCAACCTCATCAAAAGGAATGAGGGATATATTGCTTTATATAGGTACAAAGGTTACAACAATCAATCCTGTGATTGAGGGATTGATAGCAAGAAATAAATATTACAACTGTGATTGAGCAAAATATTAAATGGTAAATATTACAATAAATGATAATATATGAAACGGTCAAAGAGAATATTTTGTCAGTTAACACCCCCCTTCAATCGAAAAGGTGGCGGTCCAAGGCGAAGCATCGTCCGAAAGACCTCAAACTGAGTGCGTGGAAGGCTCTTGGTGAAAATATCAGCTACCTGAAGATTGGTAGGAACAAACTTTGTATAAAGTTTCCCAGAATTAACGAGTTCACGAATGAAGTGATAGTCGAGGTCAATATGTTTGGCCCGTTTATGTGAAACGGGATTTTGAGTCATGAATAAAGCACTTTTGTTATCACAAAGTAAAGTTGGACGATCCGGTGGCAATGCATGCAGTTCTCGTAATAAGTGAGTTATCCAGACAAGTTCAGCAGCAGTGTTCGCCATGGCCCGATATTCAGATTCACAACTTGAACGGGAGACAGTCGGTTGCTTTTTAGCACTCCAAGATACAAGATTACCCCCAAGATAAATGGAGTAGCCGTATGTGGATCGACGCGTATCTAAACAACGAGCCCAATCAGCGTCTGAATAACCAAGAATTGAATTCTTGTTTGGGCGACTGTAAGTGAGGCCAAAAGAAAGTGTCCCTTTAACGTACCGCAACAGACGTTTGACTGCACGAAAGTGGTCAATCGTTGGATGTTGGAGAAACTGCGAGAGTTGGTTTACCGCATAGGATATGTCGGGCCTTGTAATTGTTAAATACTGCAGAGCACCCACCAATGAGCGATAAAGTGTAGGATCTGAATAAGGTGGTCCTGTAGCAGTAAATGACTCATGAGGAGCAAGTGGAGTAGCAACCGGTTTGGAGTCATAAAGATTGGCTCGTTGAAGGATGTCTTTGGCATACTTCGCCTGAGTTAAGAAGAGACCAGAATTGGTATAAATCACTTCAAGGCCCAAAAAATAGCTTAAATCTCCAAGATCTTTAATGGCAAACTCACGATTTAAATGAGAAATGAAAGTATGGATGGCGCGTTCATCATTTCCTGTGAGAATAAGATCATCCACATAGACTAGAAGATACATGAGGCAAGAGTCTCTGTTGAATACAAACAGAGATGTATCGGCACGGCTGCATGTAAACCCATAGGAAAGAAGAAACGTGCTCAAGCGCTGGAACCATGCACGGGGAGCTTGCTTAAGTCCGTAAAGGGCTTTAGACAATTTACAAACATGATTCGGATATTGAGGATTAATAAATCCCGGTGGTTGCTCCATGAAAACCGTCTCAGTTAGGTTGCCATTTAAAAAGGCATTTTTAACATCAAGTTGGTGCAATTTCCAGTTATAGAGAACGGCAAGCGATAAGACAATGCGAACGGTAGAGGCTTTGACCACGGGACTAAAGGTATGAGAGTAGTCCAAACCCGGAATTTGCGTAAAGCCTTGAGCGACTAAGCGTGCCTTATAGCGTTCAATTGTCCCATCCGAGTGGTATTTGATCCGGTAAACCCACTTGGAGCCAACCACATTGCACGAAGATGGTCGGGGTACCAAAGTCCATGTATGATTATGTTTTAACGCTTCGACTTCATCAACCATGGCCGCCAGCCACTTTGGATCTTTTGCAGCAGATTTAAAACCTCGTGGTTCGGTGATAGTGGATAAAGCAACGTGCAAGGCGTAGGTGTTTAAGGCAGCAAAATCTGCCTGATATTTGGGTTTATGTATGCCTGCCTTTGCTCGGGTTGTCATTGGGTGAGAGTTCGAGGTGGGGTTGAGACTTGTAGGTAATGTAGGCGGTGGAGCAGTAGGTTGATGATGTAGTTGGTCAGGTATAGTTGAGTTTGGTGAGTTATTAGGAGAGGTTGGCTCAAGGTTGGGATTGGATTCAACGGGTGAAGTAGTGGGTGAAGAGTTTGGGCTGGATGAAGTGGGTGAAGGGTTTGAGCCACATGTAGTGGGGCTGGTGGGGGCCGAGGATGGTTGGGTAGGTAAAGGGGAGGGTGGTGGGCTGGGCGAAGATGGTGGAATGATTGGGTTCGTAGATGAGTTGGAAGCTGGGTCACAAAGAGGACATGTGTCTTGCAAAGATGATATTGGTGATGGATGGGAATGAGGTTTTGGTGTGGTAGGAGATGCAACAGTGGCGGGAATTGGTTGTGGTGAATCATCAAGAAATGTAGTAAGCTCTAATTTATGGAGATCCAAAGTAGTAGAGGTGCTCTTAAATGGTAGGGATGACTCATTGAACCGAGCATGGCGGGTGATGAATACACGTGAAGTGGCTGGATCTAAGCATCGATATCCTTTGTGTTGAGGACTATATCCAATAAAAACACAAGGTAAGCTACGTGGTTCAAGCTTATGCTTAGCATAATCACGTAAGTATGGGAAGACTTGGCAGCCATAAACCCGTAAATTGGAGAATTTTGGCACTTGATTGAAGAGAACTTGAAATGGCGACTTGTTATCCAAAAGAGGAGTTGGAAGCCGATTAATTATAAATGTGGCGGAGGTGAAAGCATCTACCCAATAAGAAGCCGGAACATGAGCATTAAATAACATGGCAAGCCCGGTTTCAACAATGTGACGGTGCTTACGTTCCGCACGCCCATTTTGTTGAGGCGTATAGGGACATGAAAAACGATGAAACGTCCCATTCTCTTCAAAAATTTGTCGTACTGTGTGATTAACAAACTCAGTACCTCCATCGCTTTGAAAAATCTTAATCTTCCTGGAGCATTGTGTTTGAGCAAGTTTGATGAAGGCGGGTAACACCGCATAAAAACCGGTTTTTGTTTTAAGGGGATAAAACCATGTAAACCGTGAATAATCATCTATAAAAACAACATAATAACGATAACCATCTGTGGAGATAATTGGTGCGGGACCCCATAAATCACAATGAACAACATCCAATGGATAAGATGCACGCTTGAAATTAGGATTAAAAGGCAATCTTTGGCCCTTTGCAAGTTGACAAGAAATGCAAACAGTAGGTTTAGGCAATAAAGAAGTTACAGCCAAAATACCAAACTTGTTCATAAAAGAAATAACATCATAAGAAACATGGCCTAGACGAGCGTGCCATAATTCATAAGAGGCCTTATTAGAAACTTCAACAGCAAAGGCTCGCGGTTCATCCTTGAGCACATAGAGTCCATTTTCGCATGTCCCTTTAGCGAGAACCTGTTTTGTTTTCCGGTCCTGAATATGGAAGAAATGTTGAGAAAATAGAACATCAACTGGGTGGTCAGCAGTCAACTTACTTATAGACAATAACTTTTTCGTGAGATTTGGAATGACAAGCACGTTACGTAATGGTATATTATTAGAAATAAAAGATGAACCCATGTGTGTAATTGGAAGTTTCTTACCATTTCCAAAAACAACTTGAAGATTACCTGTGTAAGGGGCGGAATGGTGAAGAGAGTCCTGATTTGGAGCCATGTGATCTGTTGCCCCGGAGTCGGCATTCCAATCAGGTTCATCAGTTGTCACATGACATTTGGCATGAAAAGCTTTGGCGAGATTGTCATCCAAAGTAGGGGCCTGAGAAGCATATGAATGGAGATCCGGGCACACTGAAGCATAGTGCCCATTTGTGCGACATAACTGACAATGGGGTGGCCGACGACCCTGACCACGACCCCGGCCCTGAGAACCACGAGTAAAAGAGTTACGGCCCCGGCTGGACGTTGAAGATTCACGCCTGTGTTGCGCGTGAAACGCAGCCGGTGGTGTAGTAGTACCATGAAGAGACTGCAAGAATAATTCATGACTTTCCGCCTGTGCAACCAAATCGCGGAACAAAGGAGCCGGTTTGGCTGCCCGTATGGCAGTGGAAAAAACTTCATAAGAAGGTCCGAGCCCGCATAGAAACCAATGGAGCTTATCAATGTCCGCAACCGGATGACCGATTGCAGCAAGTTGTTCACAAATGAGTCGGAAACGACGTGAAAAATCGGTAACAGTAGAAGTACCTTTTGAAAGTTGGCGCAGAGAGTCCCTTAAAGATTGAACGCGTTCAACAGACGCGTTGCTGTACGCATCCTCGAGTGCGAGCCAGATCTGGCGAGCACTTGTGAGGCCAAGAACTTCGGCTGCCGCCTCCTCAGTGAGAGAAGAAAGAATGAGGAGGGCAGCTTTCTGATCAGCAGCATTCCAAGTGGCGAATTCTGGGTTCGGTGTGGACTTGTCATCAATGGTGACTGTAGGTGCTGGCTGGGCAGAGGACCCGTCAATATGGGCTGAGAGATTATGAAGAGCAACCAGCAGAGACATGTGGTTGCGCCACACCAGAAAATTGGAAGAGGAAAGTTTAATGGGGGAGAGGTGAGAGACGGATGGCATGGTGTTGTTGTCAACAGAAGAGGCCATGGGAGAAGGTCCAAAAAGAAGGATCGAGAGGAAAGAGAGGGGAGGTGATTAGGCTGATACCATATAAGATTTATGATTCAACCTCATCAAAAGGAATGAGGGATATATTGCTTTATATAGGTACAAAGGTTACAACAATCAATCCTGTGATTGAGGGATTGATAGCAAGAAATAAATATTACAACTGTGATTGAGCAAAATATTAAATGGTAAATATTACAATAAATGATAATATATGAAACGGTCAAAGAGAATATTTTGTCAGTTAACAAATGGTCTATCTTCAATTTAAAAAGTTTGAACCAAAGTCCTAAATGTTTTAGTGACGCGTCTGGTCTACATGTTGATCTTTCAAAAAGATGTGATTACGGTGCTGGGTGGATATTTTCAAGAATTGATGGTTTTAATGTAAGATGTACTTCACCAGTAAATGTTTGACAAATCTCAACGACCCTCACGTAACATCTTCGTTTGTCTCCAATATAAAGAGAATGTTGGTTGGAGTATTATCACATTAAAGAAGAGCATTTACTCTCTTTCAACTCGCTATTGTCCCTTATCTAATAAGAGACTTAGAGTTCATTTGCAAACTTCAACTCTTGTTTGAGTTTGCGTGATCGGAGAGCAAAATCTTATTATTATTCAATTAAGTGTTTATCCGCAAAACACTTTGTAATTCTTTAATTCATCCAAATAAAAATTATACATTGAAAACTTTATACTTGTGTCATTGCTTTAAATACTTTTATTCATTTTTTCCCCTAATCTACCATGGATTGAGGAACTAAAAAGGGTTCGATAAAAGGTGTATATGTTTGGAATGGGTCGAAACGGGAGTTGGCCCACTTTTTTTTTTTTTTTTTTTTTTTTTCAAATGTTACGAATTCTTATATTTTTATAAAATACTAATTTTGATTACAAAAGTACAGGAATAATTATCTGACTTTTTTGTATGAAGCAATTAGGGGATTGCATACACTTAACATGCTTAATAAGATAATTGTTTGACCCGTTATCATTATACTATTACCGTAATGACATACGGAGTATTTACCCAAAAAATGCTTTAACGACATTGTACATCATGCATTCAAAAAGTGTATTTTGAGTATATATGACATTTGTTTAAATCGTGTATATATAAAATTATCTCTAAAACTTTCACCTTTACAATTAAACCGTAGACATCACCTTGAAACCAATCATCTTTTTGGGTGAAAAAGATTTGAATTTAAGGATGTAATACAGGTAAGCGTAGTTGGAGTGATGATACATTTTTCAAGAATTCTCAAAATATAGTTTGGGTTTTCGCCACCTCGAGATGAACAGCTGCGTATGCCATTGTATAATGATCTAGGAACATTTAAGGATGTAATACAGATAGTTAGATGAAGCTGAAACAAGAAGAATCTGAATTGATCATCTGAAAACAGTCAAATTCCTTGGATCCAGTGGAAAAAAAGCGGAAACATGGTTATAGCATGTCACTTGCTGGAGCACAAAAAGGCATGAGGAAATGGTTTTTAGTTGGCGTAGCAAAGCCAAGTATCATGAGAAGTTTATGACGATGATGAATGCAATTTCGAAGTTCTAAAAGGCTAGCTTCTTCAACCGTGAAACTGATCCCATGTTCTCGAGGACTGAGGAGACTACCTTTTTGTTTAACAATCACTATCCAGGTACCGTACGCATGTATTCATGTTATCAGTTAACTAGATTTCTCATGTAGGTGCTTGTTTTTTATTTGGACTTTGCAAAACCCTAACCTTGTTACATTAATTGTCTACTATTGCTTTGCATAAGCTCGGTCTGAGTAAAAGACTATTTATTAGAGGTGGCAAACCGAGTGGGTTGGGTTATGGACCGAAATGAATTCATGTCAAAACAGGTCAGATTTCTTGCCACATAGTTATTTAGAACTTTTGTCAGATATCTTGCCATGTATGACAAATAATTATAAATCGTGAATTTTATAAGTCTGTTCCATTCATTATGTGTGCCAGAATGACTTCTAATCGTTTTAGCAAGCTCTTCTAGAAAACTAATCAAATATACAAAAGTTCATAGCGACATATAAATGCTCATTTTGGATATAGAAACAAAAACAGAAGATAGACCACACACTAGTGTGTTTTATTTCGAAGTTGTGAGGAAAACCAATCTGGCCAACTTATTTCAAACGTTTATGCACACGACATTAATGAACCAAATTGAAACAAATGCAGAAACTACACTTGTTTGTTTTGTTCGAAGGTGTTACCAAAACCAATCACACTTGTTATAGACATTAAATACACATTACACAAATTATCCCTGTCTCGCGAGAGGTGATTCCAGTCTTAACAATAAGGAAAACGACAAAAAGTTGTCGCAAAACCTTATGTGATTAACTGTTGTGCGTCACAAATCTGTTCAATTGGAAGAGAAAAGGCCTGATAAATCACCAGTAAGGGAACTCAAAAGAAGCTTAGTAGCAAACTTGCCCACTTTCGAGTGATTACTAGAACCCTTTTGGCGTCTTTGTTGGTTGATCATCACAGGATGGTTATTATTCACCCCATGATAACCACCAAAGGATGCAACAGGTATCGCCGCAGGAATCTGAGTACATAAAGGATGTGCATCAAAGTCACATGTTCCACATGTGTAGCTAAGCCCATTAGTGTAGCCACAACAAACGTCACAACGGTACGTGAGAGTTTGGGGGGCGGATGAGTAGGACGAGCTGGTGGCCAGGGTGGGCATTGGAGGAAATATAATTCGGACAAGTAGCACAAAGTTCATGGAGGTCAAAATCGCATGCTGGGCATCGGTATCTACTACCATGTCCATGAGTGTTGCAACCATCGCAACTGAATTCAAATGGCATGTATAGTTTGTGAAGGACATGGTGATGGGTGAAGTGTTGGATCTGTTGATGAGATTGAGTTGCTGTTGGTGGTACCATCATACAACATGAAAGCTGATTATTTAGATGAGGTATGAGCAGACTATATAAGGGTTACTTGCATTATATAAAAGATAATAAAACATAATTTAAGTCGGATAACACCTAAACTAGTTAACGGTTGTATGTGTATCACTCCCAAGACCATATGACTTTCTGTAGTGTTGAAACTAAAACAACCAAAAGAACATACCTAATGCACATACTGCAAAGTGTATATATGTGGACTTGGTCATAGAACAAAAATAATATTTTCATAACAACGTCCGGGGACGTTTCATCTGGGGTTGTCTATAGCGTATCTTTATTATTAACTGTGTAAGAGAATCAGGGATGTATATATTCATATAAAAAATAATGTTCGATATAATTTAAGGGAATTTTGGAATGTTGAAGATGTATAAGATCGAGTATATCTATAAAAAAAGAACACATTATCATGTACAAGAGTCATTGTCTCTAAAAAAAGAATAGTTAATCGCTCATGTGGTTTACACATTTTTTCACCTTTCATCCTAACACTTCAAAAATTACATCACCCATCTTTGTACTTGACACTTTGTAACAGACCGGTCCTTGAACCGTTAATTCTTTAAATATTTTCCGTTTACTCCCTAATCTAAGGGTATTTTTTTTTAATAATTTTATACTTCATCTTCTACCACTGAAACAACAACAACAACAACAACAACATACTCAATCCCCTCGGGGCGGGGTATGAGAGAGGTAGAATGTAGACATATCCTACCTCTACCTAAAGGTAAACCGAGAGTAAGGAGACTGCTTCCAGAAAAACCTCCAGCAAGTGTAAGTGTGCGGTGAGAGTGCTCAGAAATAACTGCATGTGTGAAAGTGAGCAATAACAAGGATAAGCAGTCAAAAGACAAAAGGATGAAAACAAGCATACAAAGTAGATATGCACAATACCATCAAAAGAACATAAGAGAAAATGACATAAACATAAATAAGCAAAACGCCACAAGAACCCCAGAAAATTGAAAAGATAAAACGCTAAAGAGGCAGGGGGACACGAACAAAATCATACAAGAGCAAAAACATAAACGCAAAAAGCAAAAGGGCAAAAGCACCAAGAAAAATGCAAGCAAAGAAAAGAGCGCAAAAGGCAAAACAAGACCAATGCCTAAGAAAGCAGCAAAGATGTAGGCAGGGCAACGTTATGGGGCCTATAGCTAAAGCAAAGCAAAAGGAACAAGAGAGGCACTAAACACCTAAAAAGCCTAAAGGGAACTAGCTAAGGGGCTCTATTTCTAAAACGCAAGTGGCAATGCTACTAAGAGACTCCTATAAGGCCTAAACGCAAAAACTACCTCACACCCTCAAACAACCTAGCCCGAACTACCCGTAAATTCTAATTATATCTCTCCATGCTCCTCGGACAACAGAAGCACATTCATGTCTTGCTTAAGTATATCCTCCCACCTAAGTCTAACTCATAAAATCACCTAAACCCTCAACTACACAATAATCTTAAACTCTTCAAAACATACTTGTATTCAATTCACATAACCATGATCTCATTATAATTTTACGCATAAATCAGTCATTATCTCCTTTTTATCATCATAACATGTTATATATAACCAAAACCCTCAATGGGTAATTACTAAAATAGGAATTTAGAGGCTTTCTAATAATCATACCTTAGAGTTAACTTGAAAGAACAACAAATTTCAGCCTCTAACTCCTTGTAAACACAATCCCCAAGCTTGGTAAATCTTGATTATTGATAGAAATATGAAGTTATGGCAAGAACATGTAGTCTCCTTTTTCCCTCCTTTTTGAAACGTTTTTTTTTTTTTTTTTTTTTTTTTGAACTTCCACCCTGGTAAAATAGAGATACTAGTCTTTCCTTAGGCTTAAGGAATGTTTATAAAGGAGTTATTATTTGACTTCTGAAGTTTGGCGAAGTTAGTCCTTGTTAGTCTAGCTATTACATAGCTCATCCTTTTTCTTTAATACTTGTTTTCATGAAGGGTCCTTTTTACTAAAGGAACCTTGTTAACTTGGAAGCTTAAAAATATATTAAAATCATTATTATAAAAATTCGAGTGTTAAAGACCGGGTATGTTTATGTTATAATGACCGGGTATGTTTATGTTATAAGGATCGGGTATGTTTATTATATTAGGACCGAGTATGAATATTATGTTAGGATCGGGTGATCATCAGGTATGAATGTGATGTTACGACCAGGTGATCTCCGGTTATGAACATGATATGAGGACCAGGTGACCTCCAATTACGAACATGATATAAGGATCGGATTATTACGGGTACGAACATGATATAAGGACCGGGTGATCGTCGGGTATGAGCATGACATTAGGATCAGGGGATAGCTAGGTATGAATGTGAGTGTCGGGAATAACTGGTTATACTATGTAATAGGATGTACAAAAAATGGACCATATAGTTAATATGAAACTTCTATGATTATGATACTGTACCGTCTACTCACTAAGTCAAAGTGACTTACTGGTTCAATGTTTACCTTTTTGTAGGTAAATGATATGGCTTGGGGGCTTGTAGTTAAAGCAATGTGATTTTGAGGGAACGGTAATGCTCGGAGTATAGGTGACGAGCATTATCATTCGCACCCCTTTGATAACACCTTGTTAATTCCTGAAATGTTGTAGTCTCAGTAAGTTCTTTGAGTCTTAAACAGTTTTAGTCAACCTATAGTAAACAGTCTTAAACACATTTCGATGGACCGGGTTCTTTGATGTGTTGATACTCGAACTTGACTAAAAAATCCAATGTTTTGAAACCTGGTTCGACCCGGCCGGTTCAACCGCTTCCGGTCAAAAAAATGGTCAAACTAAACTGGGTTTTTCATTTTCGAAACCCAGTTAAACTCGCCGGGTTTGAAGCGACCCGGGTCAACCCGGTTCTCGAGACCCGACCGGGTTTTGGTTTTTTTCATGTTTTTTTCGAATAAAGCAAGTTAATTATATTTGCGACTTAATTATATTCGCGACTTAATACTTAATACTCTCTTCATAATATGCTGCATAAATACATCTAAATATCTAATATAAATGCATTCTTTCAATATACAAAGTTCCAAACCCACAAAACAAATCCCAACATTATGACCTATCATGTCTAAACAAACAACAAACAAGTTGCATATGACTATGATAGAAGAAGTTGACTTTTAATATCAGTTCATTGTTTTGGTGATCTTCAAGGATCAACCATTGTAGCAATAAACAATATTTGCCAAAATTATTACAATGTAAATACTCGACAAGAACATAATCTTTTCTTTTCTTTTTTGCATAGTAGATCATCCCTTATTCGCAGAGAAATTGATTAGAGAGATTAAGCATGTGTTAGAAAAGCAAAAACAAGTAAATAAAAATATGCATAACATAATGTAATTTAAAAGGGAAATCACACTTTGAAAAGGATATACAATTGATCATTGTACTTAAAACCACAAAGAAAACCAACCAAATTTGGGACTAGCATCAAATAGATGTGGAAATTGGAACGGACTTTGCATGGCTAATCCGTTGGCAAAGTTGTCGCCAGACCTTTGACAACGGACTTAGCCATAGCAAAAGCTGATTACCTTCTGGTGCTAAATATCGGAATCCCAATAAGAGAAGTAGTAAGAATATTAGCAGCAACCTTCCCCACCTTCGCGTAATTACTAGAGGTCCCTTGTGGCTGTTGCTGCTTCTGCTGGTTCATCATCATATTTTGATTATTGTTGACTACATTATAACCGCCATACATCGTCATAGGCATTTGCTGCTGTTGGGGGTTGATCATCATCATTTGATTGGTGTTTACTCCCTGATAACCACCAAATTGTTGTTGCTGCTGGTTTAGCATAACAGGCTGATTAGTACTAATCATTTTATTATTATAAAATTGCTGCTGTTGGGGCTGCTGATGGACCATCATTTGCTGGTTGATCATCATTTGTTGATTAGTATTCGCTCCATTATAACCAACAAACGCTGTCATAGGCATACCTGGCTGCTGTTGGTAATGGTTGACCATCATAGGCTGAGTACTATTCATTCCATTATAACCGTTAGACGCGGTCATTGGCATTCCTTGCTTCTGCATCTGTTGTTGATGTTGTTGTTGCCGGTGCTGGTGCTGGTGTTGGTGCTGGAACCCGTTCATCATTATAGGTTGACTATTACCGACACCATTAAAACCCCCAACAGCGGTCGCAGGTTGTCCCCACGACATCCCACCTGCGCTCTGACTACGATCCAAAGTGGACGGGATGCCTTTCGCCACAGGAATCTCGATACACAAAACATGCACATCAAACTCACATGTCTGACACTCACATGTGTAGCTTAGCCCATTGGTAAACCCTCTACACACGTTGCAAAAGTGCGAGTCACCAGGACGGTTAACAAGGATAAGCTGATGCTGCGGGTGTAGGTGTGAGATAGTACAATGAGGAGCCGTGGCACATTTTTCATGTAGATCAAAATCGCAAGCTGAACAACAATATTTTACACCGTGCCCACCCGTGTTGCATCCGTCGCAATTGAACTCAGATGCCATGTATACTTTATGAATCATGTGTCGATGTGCGAAGTGTTGGATTTGCAATAGATCAGCTTGAATTACAGAATTTGATTTCTGTAATAGAGGAGCCATTTTTTTTGTGAATGCAAAATAAGAATTCAACGTTAAACTTTATGTCTTAAACACAAGATATAAACTTTTTCAGACTTTGACTTGCTACAATATGAAATAAGTACAACTTTCATTGCATGATTAGTGGTTTTTAATCAACAAATTATGTTCTGGTAAGTTGGTCTAGCTTAGTCAACTATTCGTACAAATCACTAGGATTTTTTTTTATTTTTATTTTAGAACGGCAATTTTTTACAATATACAACACCTATCTCACAAATTTTATCTCACATGTCTCCAACGAAACTTGAACCCACAACCTCTAAGTTGATGGACCATTCACATACCGTTGGGCCAAGAGGACTTAAGCATAAAAATCACTAGAATATACAATGCAAGTGTTTAGGCTGGTGAAGGAACAAATTAGTGAATGGAGTATGCATACGTTGGTGGAATTGGTCAAATGGAATAATATCGATAACATGTGGATTGTATTCGTGAACTTATTTTGTTTTGTTATAAAATTTACGCGCATAGACTTTTTGGTAGTAGACTTACCAAAATGAGATTAAATCAAACATTCGCTGAAAGCAACTGCACAAGTTGGTAATTGTTTTAGTAAGTGAAGGTCAACTAGTGCCAAAAGCTAGCTGCTGATTTTGGTAAGAAGATTCGAGCCATTTTGATAAAATAATTCTCGTAAGAGTTATGACAGCGTATTCTTAAAGAAGCTATTAAATCTGTCGATAAACTCATACATGAACATGACGTGTTGTGAGCGTCAACTTTAGAAAAGTACAACCGTACTTGAAGGAAAGAAACGAATGCCAAATTATAAATGAGATATAAGCTTCGAGCCATTTTGATGTAATAATTTCTTGAGCGAATAATGTCAGTTTTTACGAAAGTAAATTTATCTGGTCTTAGATACATTAGACAGTAAGTTAAGCATCAAAACGAAAACGTAGTACAGGACTCCAAAAATATATAATGTCTGAGCCCGGGTTCGAACCGGGGACCTCTAGTGTGTGAGACTAGCGTGATAACCGACTACACCACCCAGACTTATATGTTGATACGCTTAGCCAAACGGTATTTAAATGAGTCCAAGCTCATGGACACCAGACCAAAATAATTTGTGCATAAGTAAAGCCACAGCAGCTGTTATGCTTGTAGATTGATTAATGTTAATTCTACTATAAATATGTCTATATATATATTTTTTTATTATATTATTTATAATTTGTTTTTTACTAACTTAGAGGGTGTTTGTTTAAGTTTATATGTGGGCTTATGAGCTTATTTGATTTTGATTTATATTTTATATGCTTGAATTTTTTGGCTTATTTTCAGACTTATGAGCTTATATTAGCTTATTATGATATAACATGTTGATATAAGCCCATAAAAAAAAAAAAAAAAAAAAAAAAAAAAAAAAAAAAACAAGAAATTGAAATGACTCGTAAATAATAATCGAGGTTCAATTAACTTGATGTGTTTCAAGTTGTAACGAATAAAAAAGTGTTTGTAGTTTAACGCAACATAGTCTAGTTTGACTTGTACTAAAATGACCTGTTACCCAAACTTCCTGGCCTAACCCACTTATTTTGCAACTGCTATAGGTCTACACAAGGAAGGGAAGGGGTTTGACTATTGTGTTTATACTCACTGATTTATGGAAATGGTAATGATTCGTTGTTGTCGAAGTATTAGAAAATCTCATTCTTGTGCACAAATCAAGAAAATCACATTGCTCATTGGACTACGCGAGTTACTTCTTCCACTTTGTCAATTAGTTATGATGTTTCATTTCATTTTGAACTCACCTCGATTTCTAGCTATTGTTTGTATGGTATCTGAGTACTTTATATGGATAATAACTTGTGTGAGTCAACGACGGCTATAACCGAGTCGAGCCATCTTACAAAATAGTAAAAACCGACTTGATTTGAGCTTGAATGACACAAATTGTCTAGTATTTGAATGTTTGGGCTATTAAACTGTAAGATCCTACGAAAATCCGTTACGATAATCTTTGTTAATTAATAATAACCTCGACTTACCGTTTAATCAAACCCATTTTTACAGGAAAATTTAATTTTTTTTAATATACTATACTCACGACCAACACAAACTATTTTCACTTTATTATTTTTATATTATACTCTTTATGTAATACGAATATTCAAACCTAATAGATTTTAATAACGTATATGCTCTCTATTAAAATTTATCTCGCGTCTAATATAATTAGTTGGAATATATTAAATTGTTACATTTTTATAAACGTTATATTTTTACGTCAACCAGTTTTAAGTTTCGTGACATAAAGACTTAACATTAGTAATTACCGGGATCAAACTGTATATCAAATTGTATCCTAAACTATTTATATCAAAAGGCCATACGTGTACCATTTCAAAATATCATACGTGTGATATATGAGCAATGTGTAAATTTCTTCACCATGCATGCAAGTAATTCTAGATACATGTAGATGTGTACTAAGTACTTTTCACGCAATTATATCCTAACGTGTATCATTCTATTCTACAAGTTATATGTTAACGTGTAAGGAAAACTAACCATGCAATACTATTAATCAAATTCTATATAACGTGTACAAGTAGACGCCATAATATGATATACATAACATACCATATAAGACCCATGCGCCTGCACTTCACGTACAACTCATAAAGACCCACAAACAAAACTCTCTAAGTTCCCTTTCACTCTCACTAATCTCCCTAGAAGCCCAGCCACTCCCGTCTAAACTGAGGAAACAACTAAGCAAAGCAGAAACATGTTAAAATATACTTCGAACTAGGCTAACTGCTGAACTCGTTCTGTGCTAATACTAATCCCACTGCTATATTCGCCCTTGAGAGTCTAGTCGAACCCCACTGCCTTTTACTACCTTTCACCCTCACCATCTCTCACACACACTCACCCTTGTACATTCACAAGTAATATTACCCATTATGAACTCACCTTACTAAGCTCATCACCTCCAGAAAATAGTGGTTCATTTGAATACAAAATATTCGACTCGAAGAGAGGGTATTTAACTCTAAACTATGTTGGGTTCCTTCGAAGTAGCCTTAATTCCTACCGATTATACGTACAGAAATCCCTCCTTCACTCATTGTAAGTTCTACAAGCTCATATGAATACTATAGTAACGCATGGACAATAACCATGTCTAGTTTCATACCTCACTCACATCGCACTTGCACATTAAAAATCTCTATGCATTATCTCTTTATTTTACTTAAACGTATATATATTCACTCCTAGGTTTTCATGCACTCGATATTCTAAGAGTAACCCATGAGAGATGACGAGCCTTCATCTTGGAAGTCTCTGCAGCATCCCTCTCACGTTTACAATGATTGCATGCATAAATTCCATATAACTTAAATCGTATGTAATTCCTTTTTCTCCATTACACGCCTACTGTTAATTATTCAAAATCATGTTTACATATATAGATGAAGCTAGTAACTCGTAAACACATTAACATTCGAGTACAAGATCATGCAAAGTCGACACAAATACAAGATCTTTAAACCTCCAAACGAGCTCAAACTAAAAATAGAATTAAACCAGGCAAGAAAGAATTAAAGTTTTCAAAGTGTTTTTCACATACAACAGGTGTTCGACTAGGCCAATTCTCATCTAATTATACTCGATTCTTCCAACGTAACACCCCAAACTTTTTACACCTGTTGATAGACCACCTAGCAAACTACCTTTTTCGTGTTTTAACCTCGACCTCATAAGCTCTGAAGCACGCTCAAATAAAACCGTTTTAGTTGTCACTCGAACTAGAACTTGAATTTCATAAATATATAATTTCGGTTTAGACTTAAATAAAGCCCACTAAGTTTTGTGATTAACCAGCCCAACAGGCCCACATGACATATTTTCAGAATCATAAAAATAGCCCAAGTCCAAGCCCAAAACTATTTTCACGCCCTCGCCTCTAAATTTAGTAACGGGCCTTAAGTTAAATCGTTAATTGGCCCATTGATATGAAAATAAGCTCTTTTTCAGAACAAGCACTTAGAATCAGTTAAAATAAACTTAATAAAGTTATAGAAATTTTCAGAATATTTTTCCTGTCATTTTTATGCAAAAAGGACTAAAAATGTAACGCGATCTAACCGGAAGGACCAAAACTGCCAAACCGTGAAACCCATGGACTGAAGCTGTGAAAACAGTTTATAAAGGACTTAAATTAACATACCATGGAACTCCGAGCCTTATATGGACATATGGACAAATTTTGGACTATTATGGACTTTGAACTTAACCGAGGACTAACGACGTAACGCGATCGCAGTTAGACTAAAAAGTATAAAATCTGAAAAGGACAAGAACCTATTTAACTTTACTTGACATTCTTAGTTTATTTTCATTCTACACCCTTCATTTCATATGCATGTTTCATTTTTAGCTATGCATTATTTAAGGTTTCGTTATTAGAAATATTAGTGGCTTCACTTGCATATTATTTTAGCATACTTCGAGAAAATAATATTTTGGGTCGTTGAGATAAGAACCAAGATAATACTATAGATATATTATATTTTTAACGTAAGGCATTTTAGGCATATCACACACTCACATCACCAACCAGATCGTTATACGATTTATCCTTTCCACATTCGTTATTAGTCGTAAGTTAGACTCTTAGACTTCGCTTATACTCAGGTCTCGTATTGAAGAAGTTTTCGTGATCGTTTACTTGATCTTATAATTTCGTCTTGCCGGATACGCTCCAGGTGAGTCGTGGCCCCTACTTTTCATACTTGTTTTTAATAACTCTTTTGGGGGAGATACATGCTTTAACTGTTTTATACTACTTTAAATCTCTTAGGATTTACTCGAAATTATCAACTATGCTTTACCTATTTGAATCATACTTGAAAAGAATATATGCTCAATATATGTGCAAATAGTTTGTCTATCTTAAACATGGAACTTGAAACATAACATCTCTGAAGTACTTGACGTAACATGATACTGAAATTCACCATATGTATTCATATAACAAATGAATGAACTGTTACTCGTTATGATATTTCTATATTCCATTAGAAATAAATGCCAAAGATCAGAATACGTATATTTTATGAACCTTGAGACCTATATTGCCTAAGCTCACTTTATTGCCAAAAAGTCCCTTTATCATGAGCCATTAATCACTGCGGTGAGCGCGAATATAGCAACAGCTTCGAAACCTGTTGGTGGACTGACAACCTATCCCACTAATACTAGGACGGAATGCTTAACCGCTAGTCGTATTAGTCGCGATGCGCTATATTTGAGAAAAATAGGAAGTGGCAAATCACCTATTACACGAGGGCATAAATTTTCATCATTAACTTGATGATCACCTCCGTTTATGCGGTACTTTGTTAACGTTTTGCACGTCATGAGGCCGAAGGCAATATAACTTTATATATGAATGTTTCATATATATATCCTAGGATACAGCTGTATTAGAAGACCACCACTTTTCACTAATAGACTTCAGACTTTAGACTATTATTACTTTACGTTATATGATTATGAATCTCGTACTTGAACTTTAATTGTTATCATATGTGATTTAAATTGAGAATTCTATAAAGACAACTAAAAAGGCTTAGTATATCGTTAATTTCTAAAGTTAATCCAATATATCATTTCGAGCGTATAACAACGTAGCTCATATACATCTATAATTTGAAGCTTATGATCGTTTGAGGTCATACATGAATTACTCGCGAATTTTATTCAATACGACTTGTTATATAATGAAGAACTACTATTTATGTCGACAATCAGTATACACCTTTCAAATAAAGTTATTTTCTATAAACTCCACGAACTCACCAACCATTGTGTTGACGTTTTAAGCATGTTTATCTCAGGTAATTAATGGAGCAGGACAAGACACGGAGCGGGCATCCTTTACTCTGATAACTTTAATGGTGTAAAATCAAATATGCCATTCCTCCCAAATTATCACATTTTCTCATGGGATTTTCAAATCAAATAATTCACTTTTGTATCAAGAAAATTCTTTGAATGACATATAACTTTCAAAATGCCTATTCTGGACCATTTTTCTGAAATTTTAACTCGATCCTCACCGTAACACCCTAATTACTTTTCCGCTGCCACAAACAAAATTAGGGGGTGTTACAGTTTGGTATCAGAGCCTATGGTTATAGAGAATCAAACGTTTTAAAAACATCGAACTATAACCACATTTTCAAAATAAATGATTTTACACCTTATCATCTTATGCCTTCCGTGTCTGCAGACTGCCGTGCTCAATACATTACCTATTAAGATTGTTTTATACTAATCTTTACATGCTTAATGTTTATTCCTTACACATTACACACTATACTATTTCACACTCAACGTTACATACATATATACTCACCAATTATTTCAAGTACTGTACCAACTATCTTTAATTATCTTACTCGCATCTTTATAGATACATGTGAAGTAAATCTTACTGTATTCCGTAAAATCCACGCAGGAATTATTTCGTGGACTAATATGAATATTAAATCAGAAATTTTTAAGCAGGATGGGTTGCAATGTCTTTATTTGAATGATTGGGATGCCTTTTATCTAAATAAAGAAATTGTAAAGCGCCGAACCATAAGTTTATATTCCCTTATTTACATTGTTTGGGACGCCTCTCTATGTAAATAATGAATTATAAATAAGTGGGCTTATTTATATCTGTAAAGGGCACTAGTATGAAACCGATAACCATAAAAAAAATAAAAAAAAATAAAAAAAAAATCATCAAACACACAGCATAACTCTCATTAGAACCTCTAAATAGTGATACGTAGTGTTAGTATAAGAATTCAAAGCAACACTCCTATTGTAGTATTGTCTCTTAGTGTTCTAGCCACTTGCATTAACTATTCTTCACACCAAGAAAAACAAGATCTCTCATACCCTAAAAGCCGGGATATAGCAACTTTCTCTACATACACCGAATCTTCATTCAAATATCTCTATGTGAAAATATGTTATCGACAAAACTCTTGTTTAACAAGTAGGTTACCCGCACGGATTTCTGTAAAATATCTAAATCTAGCAGAGTAATGAGTTCCTTTCCAAGTTGTGTTCGTAACATAACATTCAAACACCATATTATTCAAACAAACTTGACGGAAATACTTAAACATTACAAACGATACTGAATTAAAACATCACATGAACCTAGCCCTAGACTTTAAAGGTAGTCCGGATGATCCCAGGTCTGAGAATTGTTGGAATCATAGCCGTCATCATAGGGATCAAAGCTCGCCAATTTCTCCTCTTCCCATTGAGCTTCCAACCTTCTCAGCTCCCAATCCATGGCAGGAGTCCAACCACCATCTCCAACTGCCACATTTTCCTCGAAACTTGGCCGGAAATGATCCAGATGAGGCAAATGTTGTTGTTGCACAACCACCCTTGGTGTAGAAGAACTTGATGCACCTTGTTGTAGTTGTGGTTGTTGTTGCTGTTGTAGTGGTGGTGGATTTTGTTGTTGTTGTTGTTGTTGATGTTCAACCCTAGCAGCTTCAACATTCTCTTCCAAGCTCCAACGAACCTTGTTAGAAATCTGATCATCTATTTGATGAACACAAGACCACAGTGATTCGATGACAGCAGCATCCTTACAAGATTCATCATACAAAAACTTGTCAATCACATACTTCCTACCCTCTGAAATGTCTGTGCACCTAGCATAGCTTTCCCTAAGTCGTCGTTTCAATTGTTTCGTAGCCTCCAACTGCAAAATGACCTTCACAATAGCATTTTGATGATCCACGTCACTACCCTCCGTTTCTGCTTTGATGTACAGTTGAATTTGTTCCGCGGTATGTGGTAACTTACAAGCCATTGATTGTGTATGTATGGGTAACCCAAGCACGCCAATGGTATTTATAAGGGTTTGAAAAATATTTTTCAATTATTTTAAGAAATATAACCATTTGTATTCAAACGGTAAAACTTTCAAAAATTGTGTCTATTAACACTAGCAACTAGCTCTGAGATACGTGGTGAATAAAATAATTACTTTGGTTTTCGCAATTCAACGCAAAAGGCAGGAACAAATCGCGTTAAACACGCCCCACCATGACTTAAAAATCCTGAACACGCCACATACGAATAACACTTCCCATACGATTTGACTACACATCCTCTAGGAAATAGTGAACCTCCTAACGTCCTCTCAAAACTCTTAGGCATTATACGAAATTTCGATGATCTCGAAACTATCTAGTAACCCAATATGCCACGGCACATATGTTCAACAAGCGTCAAACTAAACTTATCCTTGAAACATTTATTCTCGACCTATGGCTGACAACAATCCAACACACCCTTGTTTATCATTAATACTCGAACCCAACTCTAATTAAGCTTAAGAACTTAAGATTTATTTCTAATCTAATCACCTCATACCCGTTTACTTTAAGTCATTCACATCACAACCTACCAACATGTTCATACATCTCAATTAGGCACTTACCAAGAAATCATGTGTAATAAATCTTTTCCAATACTCAATCATGTGACGATCAAAGCTCAGCCCCGACTATCACATTCTAAAATGACCTCAACAAAAATCATATATTACCCAAATACTTTGTTTCATTTAAGTTCCCAACAATCTCAACAAATTCAAGCGCAAACCCGTCTAGTTATTTGGTCAAATTTCATCCTTTATGGACTCAACTACAACCAAAACAAACCAACTTTCGTATTTCTCTTTTGCCCCCAACAACGATTAACAAATCCTAAGAAACAATATGAAAATTTTTTTTTAACTACAACACATTTCATCTTGCCGCATATTTATTTCCCTCCTTGCTTTCACACTTAGCTCACAACTTGAATACTTTGAAAACTAAACTCAAACAAGCTATTAACGTAAGACTCGGTTTTATATATAAAGCAAACCAATTTCGTGTTATCACTTAAGACTTTATCTAACAAGTTTTCTTTACAAAAACTAAAGATCAACAACTATTTTACATTCATCAAATTCTCGTCCGAAACTCTCATTATTAAAAATCTACAAACTCTTTGTTTGATGAGTAGTTTACACCATAAATTTGCGGTTTCCAAAAAATAAAATTTTTGAATCATGTGCACTTTCAAAATGCAATAGAATAACAATTTTCGTTCCAAAAACATAATCTCGAAACAAAATAACTTGTTCATATACCTCACTTTTAGCCAACCTCAGTCAGATCTACACTCATTACCCACTACTCACTGCTCTTTTATACGAAGTCGAGAAAAACACGAAACTAGAAACTATAAGAATTCACAACAATCTATGGAAAACACAAATAACATAAAATTTTATTTGAAACCACGGAAGTTAATACATAGCGAAATGATTAACATCGGAAGTGCTAACAGTACAATAATCACAATATAAGGCATACAATCTTCAATCGGTTGACCCACCATAGAAACAACAACTCCCACCAACCCAACAATAGCAAGAGCCACCATAGGATGAAGCACCTTGATTATTCTGCTTCATAAACATAACAAAATATTAAAAGTTATGTCGAGATTTGTAATTAAACATAAACGAGATTTTATTTCACAATCATTAAAGGTTACATCGACACACAACAAAACTACATTTTAACTACACTAGCCGAGATCCTCACCCCAAAATCTTGTCCACGTTAATCGCTAAAACCGTGAGAGGTACGATGAACACCAAGGACGCGACGTAGTAGTCGGAGTTTTCATCAGGGAAGAAGGCCAGATAAACGACGACAAGGACAATGTATACGGTAGCGGCAAAGATGACAATCGACGGCATGGTGAGATTTTTCGGAGAAGATGAAGAAGTTGAATGAAAAAGGAGCGGAGCGGAAAAAGTGAAAAAGGGAAAAAGAGTGGATAGAGTTAAATAGGAAATCTAAGTGGAGAAAGTACCCGTTATTTTACTATTCATGATCATTAAAATTTCAGATCACTACCACTAAAAATCCTCTAGTCTCGGCCATTAGAACACTAAACATTAAGCGCTAATTACTTCCTACTCCCGGCCGTTACTTTCACTACTCGTAGCCCATAAATTAAATTATTGATCAAACATTCGAAGTTATTCAGCCTAATATTAATAAATCTAATTGAAAGCTCGCCGCTGGATAGTCAAATAACAAATCTCTCGACAATATCTTCCATAAACTCTCATCTCAGAAACCCACATTTTTCAACACCTATCACGGACTGAACTTCGGGACGAAGTTCAAAATTTAGGGGTAGATACTGTAAGATCCTACGAAAATCCATTACGATAATCTTTGTTAATTAATAATAACCTCGACTTACCGTTTAATCAAACCCATTTTTACAGGAAAATTTAATTTTTTTTATATACTATACTCACGACCAACACAAACTATTTTCACTTTATTATTTTTATATTATACTCTTTATGTAATACGAATATTCAAACCTAATAGATTTTAATAACGTATATGCTCTCTATTAAAATTTATCTCGCGTCTAATATAATTAGTTGGAATATATTAAATTGTTACATTTTTATAAACGTTATATTTTTACGTCAACCAGTTTTAAGTTTCGTGACATAAAGACTTAACATTAGTAATTACCGGGATCAAACTGTATATCAAATTGTATCCTAAACTATTTATATCAAAAGGCCATACGTGTACCATTTCAAAATATCATACGTGTGATATATGAGCAATGTGTAAATTTCTTCACCATGCATGCAAGTAATTCTAGATACATGTAGACGTGTACTAAGTACTTTTCACGCAATTATATCCTAACGTGTATCATTCTATTCTACAAGTTATATGTTAACGTGTAAGGAAAACTAACCATGCAATACTATTAATCAAATTCTATATAACGTGTACAAGTAGACGCCATAATATGATATACATAACATACCATATAAGACCCATGGCGCCTGCACTTCACGTACAACTCATAAAGACCCACAAACAAAACTCTCTAAGTTCCCTTTCACTCTCACTAATCTCCCTAGAAGCCCAGCCACTCCCGTCTAAACTGAGGAAACAACTAAGCAAAGCAGAAACATGTTAAAATATACTTCGAACTAGGCTAACTGCTGAACTCGTTCTGTGCTAATACTAATCCCACTGCTATATTCGCCCTTGAGAGTCTAGTCGAACCCCACTGCCTTTTACTACCTTTCACCCTCACCATCTCTCACACACACTCACCCTTGTACATTCACAAGTAATATTACCCATTATGAACTCACCTTACTAAGCTCATCACCTCCAGAAAATAGTGGTTCATTTGAATACAAAATATTCGACTCGAAGAGAGGGTATTTAACTCTAAACTATGTTGGGTTCCTTCGAAGTAGCCTTAATTCCTACCGATTATACGTACAGAAATCCCTCCTTCACTCATTGTAAGTTCTACAAGCTCATATGAATACTATAGTAACGCATGGACAATAACCATGTCTAGTTTCATACCTCACTCACATCGCACTTGCACATTAAAAATCTCTATGCATTATCTCTTTATTTTACTTAAACGTATATATATTCACTCCTAGGTTTTCATGCACTCGATATTCTAAGAGTAACCCATGAGAGATGACGAGCCTTCATCTTGGAAGTCTCTGCAGCATCCCTCTCACGTTTACAATGATTGCATGCATAAATTCCATATAACTTAAATCGTATGTAATTCCTTTTTCTCCATTACACGCCTACTGTTAATTATTCAAAATCATGTTTACATATATAGATGAAGCTAGTAACTCGTAAACACATTAACATTCGAGTACAAGATCATGCAAAGTCGACACAAATACAAGATCTTTAAACCTCCAAATGAGCTCAAACTAAAAATAGAATTAAACCAGGCAAGAAAGAATTAAAGTTTTCAAAGTGTTTTTCACATACAACAGGTGTTCGACTAGGCCAATTCTCATCTAATTATACTCGATTCTTCCAACGTAACACCCCAAACTTTTTACACCTGTTGATAGACCACCTAGCAAACTACCTTTTTCGTGTTTTAACCTCGACCTCATAAGCTCTGAAGCACGCTCAAATAAAACCGTTTTAGTTGTCACTCGAACTAGAACTTGAATTTCATAAATATATAATTTCGGTTTAGACTTAAATAAAGCCCACTAAGTTTTGTGATTAACCAGCCCAACAGGCCCACATGACATATTTTCAGAATCATAAAAATAGCCCAAGTCCAAGCCCAAAACTATTTTCACGCCCTCGCCTCTAAATTTAGTAACGGGCCTTAAGTTAAATCGTTAATTGGCCCATTGATATGAAAATAAGCTCTTTTTCAGAACAAGCACTTAGAATCAGTTAAAATAAACTTAATAAAGTTATAGAAATTTTCAGAATATTTTTCCTGTCATTTTTATGCAAAAAGGACTAAAAATGTAACGCGATCTAACCGGAAGGACCAAAACTGCCAAACCGTGAAACCCATGGACTGAAGCTGTGAAAACAGTTTATAAAGGACTTAAATTAACATACCATGGAACTCCGAGCCTTATATGGACATATGGACAAATTTTGGACTATTATGGACTTTGAACTTAACCGAGGACTAACGACGTAACGCGATCGCAGTTAGACTAAAAAGTATAAAATCTGAAAAGGACAAGAACCTATTTAACTTTACTTGACATTCTTAGTTTATTTTCATTCTACACCCTTCATTTCATATGCATGTTTCATTTTTAGCTATGCATTATTTAAGGTTTCGTTATTAGAAATATTAGTGGCTTCACTTGCATATTATTTTAGCATACTTCGAGAAAATAATATTTTGGGTCGTTGAGATAAGAACCAAGATAATACTATAGATATATTATATTTTTAACGTAAGGCATTTTAGGCATATCACACACTCACATCACCAACCAGATCGTTATACGATTTATCCTTTCCACATTCGTTATTAGTCGTAAGTTAGACTCTTAGACTTCGCTTATACTCAGGTCTCGTATTGAAGAAGTTTTCGTGATCGTTTACTTGATCTTATAATTTCGTCTTGCCAGATACGCTCCAGGTGAGTCGTGGCCCCTACTTTTCATACTTGTTTTTAATAACTCTTTTGGGGGAGATACATGCTTTAACTGTTTTATACTACTTGAAATCTCTTAGGATTTACTCGAAATTATCAACTATGCTTTACCTATTTGAATCATACTTGAAAAGAATATATGCTCAATATATGTGCAAATAGTTTGTCTATCTTAAACATGGAACTTGAAACATAACATCTCTGAAGTACTTGACATAACATGATACTGAAATTCACCATATGTATTCATATAACAAATGAATGAACTGTTACTCGTTATGATATTTCTATATTCCATTAGAAATAAATGCCAAAGATCAGAATACGTATATTTTATGAACCTTGAGACCTATATTGCCTAAGCTCACTTTATTGCCAAAAAGTCCCTTTATCATGAGCCATTAATCACTGCGTTGAGCGCGAATATAGCAACAGCTTCGAAACCTGTTGGTGGACTGACAACCTATCCCACTAATACTAGGACGGAATGCTTAACCGCTAGTCGTATTAGTCGCGATGCGCTATATTTGAGAAAAATAGGAAGTGGCAAATCACCTATTACACGAGGGCATAAATTTTCATCATTAACTTGATGATCACCTCCGTTTATGCGGTACTTTGTTAACGTTTTGCGCGTCATGAGGCCGAAGGCAATATAACTTTATATATGAATGTTTCATATATATATCCTAGGATACAGCTGTATTAGAAGACCACCACTTTTCACTAATAGACTTCAGACTTTAGACTATTATTACTTTACGTTATATGATTATGAATCTCGTACTTGAACTTTAATTGTTATCATATGTGATTTAAATTGAGAATTCTATAAAGACAACTAAAAAGGCTTAGTATATCGTTACTTTCTAAAGTTAATCCAATATATCATTTCGAGCGTATAACAACGTAGCTCATATACATCTATAATTTGAAGCTTATGATCGTTTGAGGTCATACATGAATTACTCGCGAATTTTATTCAATACGACTTGTTATATAATGAAGAACTACTATTTATGTCGACAATCAGTATACACCTTTCAAATAAAGTTATTTTCTATAAACTCCACGAACTCACCAACCATTGTGTTGACGTTTTAAGCATGTTTATCTCAGGTAATTAACGGAGCAGGACAAGACACGGAGCGGGCATCCTTTACTCTGATAACTTTAATGGTGTAAAATCAAATATGTCATTCCTCCCAAATTATCACATTTTCTCATGGGATTTTCAAATCAAATAATTCACTTTTGTATCAAGAAAATTCTTTGAATGACATATAACTTTCAAAATGCCTATTCTGGACCATTTTTCTGAAATTTTAACTCGATCCTCACCGTAACACCCTAATTACTTTTCCGCTGCCACAAACAAAATTAGGGGGTGTTACATAAACTCAGTCGCAAGTCTTAAGACATTGTGTCATTTTACATTTTTATGCTCTTCAGGTACGTATATTCACATAAGTACTATAGACTATAGTGTTTAACGAGTCAAGTATATCGATGCGACTAATGCTAAATTTGGTTCAAGTAATAATAACCAAGTTGAGTCAAGGTGAGCCGAAAACTTGGAGTGTAATCGAGTCAAGCTGAGTTATACCATATCAAGTTCAAACCTCGATTTGAGCTCAATCTAGTATTTATTTCCAAAGAATGCTATTGATTTTCAAGTTTGAGATTGTCAAGCTCTTCAAGTCTCCATCTTGACAGCCTGAATAAAGGTGTTTTTAGTGATGTCTTCGTTCATGATGTTGGCCCGAATATTCATTGGTCCGATATGTAGATGATGTATTATTTTTTGGTGAATGGTCTATCTTCAATTTAAAAAGTTTGATCCAAAGTCCTAAATGTTTTAGTGACGCGTCTGGTCTACATGTTGATCTTTCAAAAAGATGTGATTACGATGCTGGGTGGATATTTTCAAGAATTGATGGATTTAATGTAAGATGTACTTCACCAGTAAATGTTTGACACGTCTCAACGACCCTCACGTAACATCTTCATTTGTCTCCTATATAAAAAGAATGTTGGTTGGAGTATTATCACATTAAAGAAGAGCATTTACTCTCTTTCAACTCGTTATTGTCCCTTATCTAATAAGAGACTTAGAGTTCATTTGCAAACTTCAACTCTTGTTTGAGTTTGCGTGATCGGAGAGCAAAATCTTATTATCATTCAATTAAGTGTTTATCCGCAAAACACTTTGTAATTCTTTAATTCATCCAAATAAAAATTATACATTGAAAACTTTATACTTGTGTCATTGCTTTAAATACTTTTATTCATTTTTTCCCCTAAACTACCATGGATTGAGGAACTAAAAAGGGTTCGATAAAAGGTGTATATGTTTGGAATGGGTCAAAACGGGAGTTGGCCCACTTTTTTTTTTATTTTTTTTTTTTTTTTTTTTTTTTTTTCAAATGTTACGAATTCTTATATTTTTATAACATACTAATTTTGATTACAAAAGTACAGGAATAATTATCTGACTTTTTTGTATGAAGCAATTAGGGGATTGCATACACTTAACATGCTTAATAAGATAATTGTTTGACCCGTTATCATTATACTATTACCTGTTAGAGTTTATGTATAATTATTAATATAAGTATGTCCGGTTTCGAACCCGAGACTCGGGATTGCACACAATACGTAAGAGTTTCAATGGTTTGAATAAATTAAATATATTTTATATTTTATTTATTCATTTCACAAAACAACACTTAACAACAGTTAGTACTTAACGGAGTTAGCAATAACGGATGTTAAAGGACTACTAATGAAAAGGAGAATAGAAGGATCTAGACCCCCTCCTTGGGCCTAGATTCGGCCGACCCTTCCCATAAGGGTTTAGGGTTCCGTTTGGTTGAGTAGGGAGCAAGCCAAGAAGCCTATAAATACAATTCATTGTATTCATTGTTTTCCTTAATCTTGAATCCCTAAGCAAGCCAAATTTCTCTCCCTTCTTCTCCTCTAAGCATAACCGATCGACCCATTTTTTTAATTCCACTAGGAATTGGCGATCCAAGTTTGCTTATAAAGTGTTTGGTTTGTTTGTGATCAAGAACCTAGCTTTTTCCATTGAAACGCTAGTATTACGTGTGTACAAGAACGAGTAACGAGCTTCCTTTAGCTTGTGTGTTTTGTGGTGTTCGATCCATATAAGCCCCATATTAGGGTTTATATTTTGTTCTTGGAGCACGTGATTCCTTGTTATTGCTAAGAATCAAAAGGTACGCTTTCTATTTAGTTTTAATTAATTACATGTTAGTGTAGATCTATTCCGCTGCGTATGCTGTGATGATTATGTGTTTATAGTTTATTTATGATTCACATATTCCAACAGTGGCATCATGAGCCTCGTTTTTTAACATGTAATTAATTACTAAAAACCTTAAAATTGGATCTTGTAGTATAGATACATGCAATTCTTATTCTAGGGTTTTATAAACCCTATTTTTTTGTTAATTTGGGTCGACACCCAACTTTAATTTTTTAGGGTTTTAGTTTTTGATTAAAATTTGTAGAAACCCTAGGATTGCATGCAATTTTAAGTTGTTAATTAATGAGTACCTTATGTGATGTCATTAATTAAAGATTGCGTACTATATATATTGACATGATAATATGTAATTACATGATTATATGTGCAATATGGGATCCATGACAAAATCTTGCATGTTTTGTCATGGAATGATTTGTGTTTAATTGCTACATGATTTTTTAAGATAAATCTAAAATTAGGGAAGACCCTAATTAATATATTAATTAATTGGTTATGTGCAATGTGGTATCTAATTAATCAAAACTTACGCGGCCAAATTATTTGGCGTCTGTGGTCCATTGGGCACAATGAGCTCGAAAACCAATGGGAGTTTTATTAATTACATACATTAAAATTCACATAGAATTATTAATAGGATTTATTGAAAAGGTTTGCATGTGGCTATATGATATTGTTAATGATCATATACGTGTTATTGAGTGTTTATTTATTTTTTCAATTACTTGTTCTTTGTGTTTAATTATGATGGATTGTAACATCAAAGAGGGTAATTTTTTGAATAAAAAATAAATGAACCTAATAACTATGAAACCTTTGTAGTAAACTATTTAATTGCTAAGTCTTATGTGCCGACAGTGGTTCACTTCGCACGGTAATTTGCTCTCAGGCGAGACTAGCAATTAATAATTTACTACATAAATGTTTTAAGCTTTAAATCTTAAAGTTTTAATTGATTGATGCGACTGTACAAAAGTGGTCGAAGCGGCAGACCTATTATTGACAAACTATAAAGTGGGTATAAGGAGGCTTGACATTAAATTGTCATCCGAAAGGGGCGCGTTTTTAATTAGCTTCGACGGACGTTTGCCCCTCCGCTCGCCTGTGCGTCAATAATAGACTTACCAAGTACACCATGAAAAAGTACGAAGCATCTTAAGGCAATGTTGTAAGTTTCTCAACGCCATCAATTAAATTTTGTTGATTTAAGCTGCGAATGAGTAAACAGTTTTTTGTAGAAAACATATGATACAAAGACGAATGCATGACATCTTTGTACATATTTTTTTGATTACACATCAAAAATTTATACCCTTAAAATTTAAGTCATATGCCAACCAATTAATACGGAAACACCTAAGATGACATTCTATCATTGCTAGCAGCCTCAGCTGATGTAATAATTCAAAGAATGGTAGTCAAAAGGGGTAAATTGAGCACTTTCATTGCTAGCAGCCTCAGCTGATGTAATGAAACGGTGTCAATTTACACGTTTCTAAATTGGTTAACTTAATTGAGCACTTTCATTACTAGCAGCCTCAGCTGATGTAATGAAACGGCATCAAGGCATAAAGATTTGGGGATGAAACATGCTTACATTTTGCAACCGAGGTTGGCAATATAATGTAAGTCCCATGATTTCTAGGAATTGCAATTGGATATTGGCAATTGGGTGAACCCGTACCTTATTGAGTACTTTCATTGCTAGCAGCCTCAGCTGATGTAATGAAACGACGTCAATTGGGATCCTAGTTTTCAGTGAAAATTAAATGGTTATTTAACCAATGGGTGTTTAATTTTCTTGAAAAGTTTATTATCGAAAGTACTAACTTTTGAACTTTTTCTGTAAAAATGGCCCAACCCGGAAACACATCAAACATTACCTCTTCTTTCAAAATGATGATTGAAAAAAAGAAATTGACTGGGACTAAAAATTTCAACGATTGGTATCGTAATCTAAGGCTTGTTCTTAGGATAGCCAAACGTTTTGAATGTCTTAGTGAGCCTCTTCCGGTTGCTCCTCCTGCTGACTCTCCTAATGAATTACTTAGAGAGTATAACGAAGCTTATGACAAGCACAATGATGCGGCTTGTCTCATGCTATCGGGGATGGATCCTCAGCTGGTAAAACAGTTTGAGAATTATGGTCCGATGCAAATGATTGAGGAACTCAAACGTATGTTTGAGAAACCTCCAACGGCTGAGTTATATGATGTGCTAGATTCTATAGCCAAGTTCAAGCAGGAAGCAACCAAACCCGTGAGTGCACATGTATTGGAGATGAAATGATATCTTGACCAATTGGATGCACTTGGATGCGGGTATGTGGAAGATGTTAAAGTTGGCCTCATCAATAGATCCCTTAATGAGGAATTGTATGGTGAGTTTGTGCGCAATTTTAACATGCATTGCAAGGGGAAGACATTTACTGACTTGCATGCAATGCTCATTGATTATGAGAAAGGACTCGCTAAGAAAGCTCCTACACCTGCTGTGATGGCAATTAGAGGTGGTAGGGTAGCTAAGCCCGGTAAACCGCACAATGTGAACAAGAAGGGCAAAGGGAATGACAAAGGAAAACAGGTCGTGATCCATCAGCAGAAGCCCAAGAAGCAGAATCCTCCTCCTAAGAAGGATTATCCTAAAAAGGATACGGCTACTTGTCAGTGGACATTGGAAGAGGGACTGTCCATTGCTGCTTGAGGAGTGTCGCAAGAATAAAAATGCCAAGGCTGGGCATGGCGCCAGCACATCAGGTATTTTTATGGTTGAATTATTTTCTTTTCCTCGTAAGCAAAATGCCTGGATATATGATACAGGATGTGGTACTCACATTTGTAATACATCGCAGGGGCTTAGAGGAGTGAAGAAGCTGAACTATGGGGAATGCTACTTGTATGTCGGCAACGGTATACGTGCAGCAGTGGAAGCCATAGGGACTTTTGATCTTGTTTTACCTTCGGGTTTAATTTTAGTATTGAACAATTGTCATTACGCACCGTCTATTGTTAGAGGTGTCGTTTCAGTTTCTTTATTGTTGGATATTGGTTTTGAGCATACTTTTAATAATAATGGAATTTCTGCTTCTTTAAATTCTATTTTTTCACTTTAATGCTATTCCATTAAATGGTGTGTTTGAAATTGACATGGAGAATCATGTCTCCAACGGAAATGATTCTATGTATAGCATCGAAAATAAGAGAATCAAGTCTAACTTGGATTCGTCTTATTTATGGCACTGTCGTCTTGCTCACATAGGCAAGAAACGCATGGAAAAGCTGCTACGTGATGGGCTTTTACCAAATATCAATGATGATTCAGTTGATAAATGCGAATCTTGCATATCTGGGAAGATGACGAAGAAACCTTTCCATAGCAATATGGAAAAGGCTTCGGATCTACTTGGATTGATACACACGGATGTGTGTAGTCCACTTAGACATGTGTCTAAACGCGGTGCTACCTACTTCCTAACCTTCACGGATGACTATAGTGGTTATGGTTGTGTTTATTTACTTAAACACAAACATGAAGTCTTTGAGACATTCAAGGTTTTTAAAAGTGAAGTAGAATTACAACTCGGAAAGAAGATTAAGGCCCTTCAATCCGATCGTGGTGGTGAGTATTTAAGCCAAGAGTTTAAAGATTATCTAGCTGAGTGTGGCATTGTCCAACAACTCACTTCTCCTTATACTCCACAACAAAATGGTGTATCTGAAAGGAGAAATCGTACATTACTTGATATGGTACGATCTATGTTTAATCTTACAACTCTTCCCTTATCCTTTTAGGATTATGCTCTTGAAAGTGTTGTTCGCATACTAAATATGGTTCCAACTAAGAAGGTTGATAAGACTCCAAATGAATTATGGACTGGAAAAGCTCCCAACTTGTCTTACTTAAAGGTCTGGGGTTGTGAGGCGTTTGTTAAACGTGACTCACCAGATAAACTCCAACAAAGATCTGTTAAGTGTATCTTCGTAGGATACCCTAAGGAAACAAGGGGTTACTACTTTTACTTCCCACCAAAAAATAAAGTCATTGTGGCTAGGTATGGTGAATTCCTTGAAGAGAGTTTCTTGTCTCAAGAATTCAGTGGGAGAGTATATGATCTTGAAAATGATCATGAAGATACGTCACCTTCTGAAAACACTAACACACTTTCTGTGGAACCTGATAGTTTAGGTCCTCCACCTGAAGTTGAAGTGGTACCCGTCCGTAGATCTTCAAGATCTACAAAAGCTCCTAATCGTCTATGTTTAAATGTAGAGTGTGAGGAAACTATACTAGGGGATCTTGATGAGCCAACTAGTTATAGTGCTGCCATTAATAGTCCTGAAAAGGATAAATGGCAGGTAGCCATGGATGGAGAAATGCAATCCATGAAAGACAATAAAGTCTGGATTGAAGTAGACCTTCCTCCCAATGCTAAGGTAGTTGGGAGTAAATGGCTCTTCAAAAAGAAAACGGACATGGATGGCAATGTACACACCTACAAAGCTCATTTGGTGGCTAAAGGCTTTACCCAAACGTACAGTGTTGACTATGAGGAGACATTTTCTCCTGTGGCCGACATTAGAGCTATTAGGATTCTTATAGCCATAGCTGCCTACTATGACTATGAGATTTGGCAGATGGATGTCAAAACCGCCTTTCTGAATGGTCGCCTAGATGAAGACATCTATATGGCGCAACCTGAGGGGTTTGTGAATCCACAATTTCCTGAGCGTATATGCAAGCTTCAAAGATCCATTTATAGATTGAAGCAAGCATCAAGGAAATGGAATAAGAAATTTGATGAGGAAATCAAGAAGTTTGGATTTACTCAAAATTTTGATGAGCCATGTGTATACCACAAAGTTAGTGGGAGTAACACTACTTTTCTTGTCCTATATGTCGATGACATATTAATCATGGGAAATCATATACCAAGTCTTGATGAAGTTAAGGCTTATCCGAGTAAATGTTTTTCCATGAAGGATTTAGGAGAAGCAGCTTACATCCTTGGAATCAAGATCTATAGAGACAGATCTAAGCGGTTAATCGGATTAAGCCAAAGTGCTTACATGGATAAAATATTGAAGAGATTCAATATGCAAAATTCCAAGAAGGGATATTTGCCTATGCAAGTAGAACATGGCTTAAGTAACGAAATGTGTGCTTCTACACCTGAAGAGGTGGCGTACATGAAGAAAGTTCCGTATGCTTCGGCAGTAGGATCTATCATGTATGCAGTTAGATGTACAAGGCCAGATGTGGCATTCGCATAAAATTTAACCAGTCGTTATCAGCAAAACCCAGGGAAAGATCACTGGCATGCTGTTAAAAACATTCTTAAGTATTTAAGGAATACTAAAGATATGTTTCTTGTTTTCGGGGGAAATCCAGACGCAGAACTGAATGTTACTGGTTACTGCGATGCGTCCTTTCAAACTGATAAAGATGATACGAAGTCTCAGACGGGTTACGTTTTTGTCATAAATGGAGGAGCTGTAGACTGGAAGAGCAAAAAGCAGAATACAACGGCCATGTCTGCTACAGAAGCTGAGTATATTGCTGCATCGGAAGCTGCACAAGAAGCTGTTTGGATAAGGAAATTCATTTCGGATCTTGGAGTGATGCCGTCAAATGAATTACCTATAAATGTGTATTGCGACAACTCTGCTGCAATCACATTCGCCAATGAACCTGGAGTTATGAAGGGCGCCAGACATTTTCGTAGAAAGTACCACTATGTTCGAGAACAAGTCGAACTGGGTGAAATCAATGTACTCAAAGTTCACACAGATGACAATCTGGCTGATCCTTTCACGAAGGCATTACCTAAGGAAACGTTTACTCGACATGCTCAGGGTATTGGTCTTCGTATGCCAGATAGTTTCATGTAAATCTGTTGGATTAGTATTTGGATAAGAGACGTATAAACAATTATTATTTTAATGAAATAAAGTGCGGATAACGTTTATTCTCATTATTAATATTTGTGTCCTATATTTGCATGTTTAAATCCGTGAATAATTTAATTTATTCTAAATAGTCAGTTGTCAATTAATAATATGGGAATATTATTGAACTAAGACAAATGTGAGGATTGGTAGAATGTACTGTAAGGTTGAGACACCAATGTCACATGATATTCAATATGGATAAATTGAATATAGGATTTATCCCAACCACATGATTATACTTTATGGATCATAGTCATTAAGTATATCATGAATATTTATCCTCAGACTTGAGATACCAGATAATTGCCGAGGATGTAGCTCATTTTCTGTAAGGTAGTCTAACGCTATCCGTAAAAGGTGGTTATAAGGGCTATTTTCGGAAGTGATGCGAAGTTCGAGGGTTATGCTCGTAGTCAATAAAGGATTTGTTCCTTCAACTCTGTGTTGAAGTTTAATACTGCTTGGCCACTCGTAGGATTGACAAGATGTTTGCGTGCGCACGCCCAAAGTCTATCTGGAAGACGTTCAGATGATTTGGTAATCTTGATCAATTATGAAAAACGAGAAACTAATAGTTAATTATGGAATGACCAAGATCCATATCCATATTAACGCGGTATTAGCAACAAAAGGATAAGTATGATGATTATATCATCACGTGGTTTTTTCCAGGAAAATCATACTCGGATCAAGCTGGGGGCATTGGGATCTGTTAAGCTAGACTAGCCCATGTCATTACTATATTAATAGTTATCCAAGTGAGAGCTGTTAGAGTTTATGTATAATTATTAATATAAGTATGTCCGGTTTCGAACCCGAGACTCGGGATTGCACACAATACGTAAGAGTTTCAATGGTTTGAATAAATTAAATATATTTTATATTTTATTTATTTATTTCACAAAACAACACTTAACGACAGTTAGTACTTAACGGAGTTAGCAATAACGGTCGTTAAAAGACTAATAATGAAAAGGAGAATAGAAGGATCTAGACCCCCTCCTTGGGCCTAGATTCGGCCGACCCTTCCCATAAGGGTTTAGGGTTCGGTTTGGTTGAGTAGGGAGCAAGCCAAGAAGCCTATAAATACAATTCATTGTTTTCCTTAATCTTGAATCCCTAAGCAAGCTAAACTTCTCTCCCTTCTTCTCCTCTAAGCATAACCGATCGACCCATTTTTTTTAATTCCACTAGGAATTGGCGATCCAAGTTTGCTTATAAAGTGTTTGGTTTGTTTGTGATCAAGAACCTAGCTTTTCCCATTGAAACGCTAGTATTACGTGTGTACAAGAACGAGTAACAAGCTTCCTTTAGCTTGTGTGTTTTTTGGTGTTCGATCCATATAAGCCCCATATTAGGGTTTATATTTTGTTCTTGGAGCACGTGATTCCTTGTTCTTGCTAGGAATCAAAAGGTACGCTTTCTATTTAGTTTTAATTAATTACATGTTAGTGTAGATCTATTCCGCTGCGTATGCTGTGATGATTATGTGTTTATAGTTTATTTATGATTCACATATTCCAACATTACCGTAATGACATACGGAGTATTTACCCAAAAAATGCTTTAACGACATTGTACATCATGCATTCAAAAAGTGTATTTTGAGTATATATGACATTTGTTTAAATCGGGTATATATAAAATTATATCTAAAACTTTCACCTTTACAATTAAACCGTAGACATCACCTTGAAACCAATCATCTTTTTGGGTGAAAAAGATTTGAATTTAAGGATGTAATACAGGTAAGCGTAGTTGGAGTGATGATACATTTTTCAAGAATTCTCAAAATATAGTTTGGGTTTTCGCCACCTCGAGATGAACAGCTGCGTATGCCATTGTATAATGATCTAGGAACATTTAAGGATGTAATACAGATAGTTAGATGAAGCTGAAACAAGAAGAATCTGAATTGATCATCTGAAAACTGTCAAATTCCTTGGATCCAGTGGAAAAAAAGCGAAAACATGGTTATAGCATGTCACTTGCTGGAGCACAAAAAGGCATGAGGAAATGGTTTTTAGTTGGCGTAGCAAAGCCAAGTATCATGAGAAGTTTATGACGATGATGAATGCAATTTCGAAGTTCTAAAAGGCTTCTTCAACCGTGAAACTGATCCCATGTTCTCGAGGACTGAGGAGACTACCTTTTTGTTTAACAATCACTATCCAGGTACCATACGCATGTATTCATGTTATCAGTTAACTAGATTTCTCATGTAGGTGCTTGTTTTTTATTTGGACTTTGCAAAACCCTAACCTTGTTACGTTAATTGTCTACTATTGCTTTGCATAAGCTCGGTCTGAGTAAAAGACTATTTATTAGAGGTGGCAAACCGAGTGGGTTGGGTTATGGACCGAAATGAATTCATGTCAAAACAGGTCATATTTCTTGCCACATAGTTATTTAGAACTTTTGTCAGATATCTTGCCATGTATGACAAATAATTATAAATCGTGAATCTTTATAAGTCTGTTTGTTAAAATATAAAGGGACCAGTTTGTCATTAATAGAAGAACAAGGGCTGAAGTTGCTATTTCTTATTTGTGGGTCCATGTATAAGACCCATACCTGCTGTGCTTAACCCATCATTTTTCCTGCTATCAATACATGATGGGTCTTCTTTCTTTGGAAGTGTGCTTGGCAGAGATAGTGAGAAGACAACGGTCATATTTTCTCAACGGTCATATCTTCCCTTCTCAGTATTTAATCCCCCTCTTGGTTCCATGTTGAAGTATGGAAGTCTAATATTATCTGAGGATACATCTCCTCAGTTGTTACATGGAAGTCAATCATTCATCCTCAGTTGTTAACATGGAGTACTCCTCCATCTTGTTAGACCAACCCAGCTCTCATAAGAGCTTGGGTTGTGCCTTGTATGGTTTATGGTTTGACTGATCTTTGTGGATCTAGTCTTTATGTGTGGTTGATGTTAACCCACACTATTATCTCACAGCCTTCATCTTAAAAGAGATGGCTTGTGTTCTTGTATGGCTCTTCCAAGACTGATCATAATATCAGATTGGTGTATTATTGGTAACACCCTGAGTGTTCAGGATTGTGCTTACCTTGTATTGATTGACTCAAGTTGGAGATCAATCTTGTCTTGTCTTGTTCTTAATCTGATCGACCAATGTTGGTGATCAATCTGATCTTGTATGGTTTGGTTTTGTAATCTAACATTTGAATATTGAATATAAGAGAAGTTGGTTGGATTCATACCCGTTTGTACTTAGAAAAACACTCTACTCTCTTGTACCCTATTGTTATATACTTGATTGAGATCAAGTACTTTGTATTATCTGTTTGAGAACAGTTTGGATATTTGGTTTGTAAGCTTGTTTTCATTAATCTAAGTCTTCAAGAATCATTAGATTCTATTTTTCTACATGGTATTATGTGTGCCAGAATGACTTCTAATCGTTTTAGCAAGCTCTTCTAGTAAACTAATCAAATATACAAAAGTTCATATATAGCGACATATAAATGCTCATTTTGGATATAGAAACAAAAACAGAAGATAGACCACACACTAGTGTGTTTTATTTCGAAGTTGCAAGGAAAACCAATCTAGCCAACTTATTTCAAACGTTTATGCACACGACATTAATGAACCAAATTGAAACAAATGCAGAAACTACACGTGTTCGTTTTGTTCGAAACTGTTACCAAAACCAATCACACTTGTTATAGACATTAAATACACATTACACAAATTATCCCTGTCTCGCGAGAGGTGATTCCAGTCTTAACAATAAGGAAAATGACAAAAAGTTGTCGCAAAACCTTATGTGATAAACTGTTGTGCGTCACAAATCTGTTCAATTGGAAGAGAAAAGGCCTGATAAATCACCAGTAAGGGAACTCAAAAGAAGCTTAGTAGCAAACTTGCCCACTTTCGAGTGATTACTAGAACCCTTTTGGCGTCTTTGTTGGTTGATCATCGCAGGATGGTTATTATTTATCCCATGATAACCACCAAAGGATGCAACAGGTATCGCCGCAGGAATCTGAGTACATAAAGGATGTGCATCAAAGTCACATGTTCCACAAGTGTAGCTAAGCCCATTAGTGTAGCCACAACAAACGTCACAACGGTGAGAGTTTGGGGGCGGATGAGTAGGACGTGCTGGTGGCCAGGGTGGGCATTGGAAGAAATATAGTTCGGACAAGTATCACAAAGTTCATGGAGGTCAAAATCGCATGCTGGGCATCAGTATCTACTACCATGTCCACGAGTGTTGCAACCATCGCAACTGAATTCAAATGGCATGTATAGTTTGTGAAGGACATGGTGATGGGTGAAGTGTTTGATCTGTTGATGAGATTGAGTTGCTGTCGGTACCATCATACAACATGAAAGCAGATTATTTAGATGAGGTTTGGGTAGACTATATAAGGGTTACTTGCATTATATAAAAGATAATAAAACATAATTTAAGTCGGATAACACCTAAACTAGTTAACGGTTGTATGTGTATCACTCCCAAGACCATATGACTTTCTGTAGTGTTGAAACTAAAACAACCCAAAGAACATACCTAATGCACATTGATATGTGTTAAATTACACATATCTTTTACCCGATAAAACGGACCAAAAAGATCAAAAACATATAAAAATGTCATATATATGCTTGTTTTGGTGTTTGTACGTGTGCATGTACGGATATAAGAAAAGGACGAAAAGAGAGACAAAATAGACAAAAACCGAGCACGAGATTGGAAATAGTACGAAGTTACGAGTCTATCGATAATTTTATTTGGAGCATCGAGGCAAAAGAAGAGAAATTTAAAGATTATTTATTTCAAGGACTAATGAATTAAACATAAAGAACGATGAAGGGCCAAAGTTGTTTAATTCATATGAAGTTTTAGAAGACAAGGACTAGAAGTGAAGAAGAGGGGTGTAAAGTGTCAAATCAATCCAAACTTGAAATAAATTCCTTTCTAGAAGATTGTGGGACCCACAAAAATATTGAATTAGCAAAATTTAATTGTTGTTAGATACGTGCAACAAATGAAAAAAAAAACGGAAGAAAAAAAAAACGGAAGAAGAAGGAGCAAATGATCGATATAGGCGCGTGATTCCACTTGCTGCTCCACTCAAAATTTTCACCCACTCACAAGACGCCACGTGGCAAACTAGCCGACTCAAATCGGCTATAAATACTAGTGTATGATCAGTAGTTTTTTTTTTAGTAGTAGTTTTTAGTTTTTTAGATAGTGTTTTTAGATAGTTTTTTTTTACTCCGTAGCTTTTATTTTTTTTCCCTTCAGTATTTTTACTTTTCAGTAGCAGTCTTTAGCTTATAATTCTCTCTTGACATTTATTTTACTCAGTTCAGTTCTTTATGTATTCAAGTATCTTTTAATTTTCTCTTCATTATTTTTCATTTGTACTTATTTGAATTAGAATAACAGTAGTCACTCTTCAGTTTAATTTTCTGCAACAGTTATTACTTTCAATTTATATTATGTTTTAATTTCATGTTTAGCATTTAATTTCTGTCTTCTTAAGCATTTAAATTCTGTCTTTTTAATATTTATTAGTTTTAGCTTATTATGTCTTATTATCTCTTCTCTTCTTTACCCTCTAGCTCAATTCAAACACAAAAAGAAATGCATGAGCTTATTAAGCTCGGCTTATTTTTCAAATAAGCCTTGACATTTCTTAAATTTTGGCGCCGCTGCCGGGGAGGTTGTGTTGCGACAATATCGTTAAGGTTATCTGTTCGTGTCTTGAAAACCCTTCCTTGTGAAGTTTTCATTCTTTTTGTGAATATTTTCTTAAAAACCAAAAAAAAAAAAAAAAAAAAAAAAAAATCAACAAAACAAATCGTAAGTTAATTGTTTTCGGATTATCTTGAAATTACAACCTATACAAGTGGTTTAAGGATGGTTTGACATTAAATTGACGAACCGAAAGAGGCGGGTTTTTAATCAGCTTTCGAGCGGACCTTTGCTTCTCCGCCACTCTGCGAGTAGTTTTGAGAGAAACGTATAGCGGTTGACGAATCGATACCAAAAATATTGTTTTTCAAGAGTTTCTTTAATATAAAAATACAAAAATATTTTCATTTTCAAATTTGGTTTTTCTTTTTAAATTTTTGTTTCTTTTTGGTGTATGAACACCCTTTCTTCTTCTTCTCATGATCTTCTTTCACCGCTCTCAAATCCCGAAAGAATTATTCGTCACACTCACCGTGTTGAATTTTTAAACGTTGAAAAGATGGATGATCATGATAATCAAGATCCAGAGCCAACTCCCGATCTCCGAACGATGGAGGAGTTGTGCCAACCGACTATGGACGGACGGGGTGGCCCGATTGCCCCGGTCAATATCTAAGCCGCGGATCATGATAATCAAGATCCAGAGCCAACTCCCGATCTCCGAACGATGGAGGAGTTGTGCCAACCGACTATGGACGGACGGGGTGGCCCGATTGCCCCGGTCAATATCCAAGCCGCGGATTTTGGACTTAAACACCACATGATTCAACAAGTCCAAAATTCTTGCCAATTTCACGGATTACCAGGTGACGATGCAAATAAGCATCTTGATAAATTCCTTACCGTCACCCAAAGTATGAAACAAAATGGGGTCTCCGATGACGCCCTTCGCTAATATCTCTTCCCATATTCTTTGACGCATCATGCCACCGCATGGTTTGATCGTCTTCCAAAGAATTCAATTCATAATTTCGATGAAATGGTGTCAAAATTTTTGGCAAAATATTTTCCACCGTCAATGGTGACGAAATTAAGAAATGATATAAGTAACTTTCGCCAGCTTCCCGATGAATCATTATTTGAAGCATGGGAACGCTACAAGCTTTCGATTGATCGGTGTTGATGAGTGTGTAAATACTCATCATTTTTATACCCATTTAGACTAGAAAACGACCAAAACACCCAAATAGATCAAATATTGTTGCAAATATTCTTGTTTTGTGTTTTTATGTGTTTCAGGTATAAAAGGATTGAAAAAGGGGCAAATCGGACAAAAACCGAGCACAAGACTGGAAAGACGTGAAAAGCCGGAGCCGGAAAAGGAATTTACAAGGGTGGACCGCGTTTATGTTCAAGTTGTCAAAAAGGGCCCTTGGGAGTATTTTGCAGAAATTACAAGATTGGTCCCTGGATTTTCAGATTGTACATGAATGGTCCTTTAAACTTAAAAGTAAATTCCAAAAATAATCCTAACCCTTTAACAAACCCAAAACATAATCCCTTAACCTTTTTTTTTAACCTTAAAACAAAAGAAACCCAGCCCATCACCCCACACAACCCAAAAGCCCAAATGAAAAATAAACCCAAACCGTGTTTTTAGCTAAACCCCAGGTCAAAATAAAAAAGTCAAAATCAAACCCTGACCTTACTTTTCCCACCATTTCCCAACACCATCACCATCATCTCCCCATGTCCCCAGACAACATGTCCTCCCCTACCTCTGCTACAGCCACTCTACCTCCCCCCTCCTCCAATGAGCTTATTTCCAAGTACCATTCTTCACGTGAGGCTTTCCAAGCTGGCAATCCACCCAACACCATTTTGGCGCCAAAAGTAGAATGAACGACTGAGATCAATTCAACCCCATCCAAAGCAATCCTATGGCTCAGAGATGAAGGATAGAAGCACAAGGGACTCAGAAACCCTAGTTTAGAAATAATATAAATAGTTAGGTTTTGTAAGCCTTTAAGGCAGGTTTAATTTTAGCTTTAATTTAGGTAATTTTTTCTTTTTTATTGTTATTGTCTTTTATTTACTTTCCAATAATGTACTTTAATTTTAGTTAATGCAAATTTACTTTTTCTTGTTTTTACATTTTTGTCAACAAAAGTCAACTGTTACCATTTCTTAGCTTATTTTTGAGCTTATTGTCTTCTACTTTGTTCATTTGTATGATTTTAAGTTTATGAGAGCTTGTCTGATAGTTAGTTCTAAGTTTATGAGCATTTTCATTTAAAATTCTCAAATCAGTCTTCCTCAAGGTGTGTTTGGTTTAAGACCTCAAATGTGTCAAAATGGCATGTTACTATTCATTTGCACTATGGTTAGGTTTGGTTAAGCTTATTTCAGTCATAATAAGTTGTTTTCAGTTAACTTTAAGTATCATTAGAGCTTTTTGTAGTTTCTAGTAGTTAGTGAAAATTTGGGACCTCAACTGCTTATTATGAGCTAGGATAAGTTGAGCTTGAATTTTAGTTACTTTTTGCATTTTATGAATCCTTTTTTATCATCTTGAGTAGTGGTTAAAGTCCCATTTGGTATTGCATGGTCTGAGTAAAATATCCCCATTTCTGAGATATCAAACTGATGCAGCCTACACTTTCCTTTGCAGCCCTTTTTAATCTCAGTTTTAAGCTAGTTGAAGTAGGTTTTAGATTCTGATTTTTATTTTACAAATAGCTAGCAGTGTAGTCTCTATTTGCTTCATCATAATTTTGAGCTATGAGCTTATTCACTAGCTTATTTTAGGGCTGCAATAACCATCAGTAGGCTGTTCAGAACTTGCAGCCTATTTGCCCCAACTTCCCTTTTTCCTTAGCTTAAATTCTGCTTATTAAGCTGAGCTTATTGTCTGAAATTTGGTATTCCATATATTTAGTAGCTTATCTCTTCATATTTTAGCTTTTTTATAACCTAGCTTATTGTCTCACTAGCTTATTTAGTGGCTGCTTATTAGTTCATAGGAAGGGAAGTGCATCAGCAGACTCATCAGCTCAGTTGCCTTGATCTCTGTGCTTATTTGCTCTCCCCAACTGCTTATTTTGATCCCCATAGCTTATTTACTCTCCCCTTAGGTGCCTTAGCTTCTTTTCAGTTCCACCTTAGCTTAGTATAGCTTCATAGCTTATCAGTCCCTTATTCTATAATTTAGCCATGATTTTCAGTCCTTTGGCCTTCTGGTCTGATCCCTTGTTGTTTCTGGCTTATTTGTGGTGTTTAAAAAATTAGTTGTTTTGTAAAAAAGCTTATCTTAATGTCCTTATTCAGTTTGTAAAGAATAATCAAAAAGAAAAATGGTTTTTGCAAAAAGGTTGAGGCCAGGTTCGAACCTGGGACCTCAGCCTTCCAAAGCTTCACACCACACACACTCAACCAGAAACGCCCTTGGGTCTTTCTTGTTTTTGTTCCCACACTTAATTGTTTTAACCCTTTATTTTCTCATTTGCTTATTTCTTTCTTTTGCTTAATTTCTGCTTATTCAAATAAGCTGTTGGTCTCCCTTTATTTTTCCTAGGATCAGTTTATCATCAAGTAGTTTTCTGTAATTTTTCAGATTTTTCCAGTTCCATTTAGTATTTTTAATTCATTTTTCTTTTTAATTCAGTTTTTAATTCGTATTTAATTAAATAATTATCAGAAAAATATAATTCTTTTTTTTAATTTTTCTTTTATTAATTAGAACTTAGGAAAATTAAATTTGCATCCGTAGGGTTAATTTTAATAGATTGTTACGTTTAGATTTGTTTCCCGATTTTAATTCGCGTTTTCTTTAATTTAATTTTTGTTCTCCTAGACTCGTAACCAAAAGTGAACATCCTTATTTCAAGCATTTTAATACCAAACCTCAAACGATATCCTCGATTCACGCCTCGTTGGGACTACGACCCGGGTATTCACTTATCCGGTTAATTACAATTGATTGTTGCGTTAAATGGTCGCGAGTTGACTTTTCTTCGTGAGAGGTTTAGCTTGTGACGCGTTTGACGCGATATCAGGTGTCCAAATCACAATATGTTACTTGTCACCATAATAGATACGTTCTATAATGGTTTAACATTGAGACACCGTGACACAATCAATGCTGCAGCCGGTGGTACCTTTATGAAAAGGAGACCCGAAGAGTGTTATGATCTAATCGAGAATATGACTGCCCACCATAATTATTGGGATTCCTCTGCCGAGAGGAATGAGTCTACTAGATCTATCACTACTTCTTCTTCTACCACCAAGATAGTTGCACTCACCAAAAAGATGGATGGTTTATCCACAGCTGTGCTAAGAATGCATCAAAATCAGAATCAAAATAACAATAATCATCAAGTCAATATGGTCAATCAAAGTTGTGAAACATGTGGTGGTCCTCATCCGTATTCCGAGTTCCCAGCCTACGGTGGCTTCACTCAAGAGAGCGTTTATGCTGCTGCAGGATCCTATAATCATGGAGGTAACGGTTACCAACCCCAAGGAGACCGTAATCTTCTCAGCCACCGTTCCAACAATTTTCTCGGACCACCCGGTTTCAATCCTCAAAATCCAAATGGGCAAAACCGAAGTGCCCAATTTAACCAAAACCAAAATCGGATGAACCAAGGTTTCCATAACCAAGGTTTTCAAAACCAAGGAAATCATAACCGAGGTCAAAATCAGGGAAACTTTAACCAAAATCTGGGGAATGTCCAAAATCAAAACTGAGGGCAAAATTTCAATGAAAACCAAGGTTTTAATCAAAGTCAGACGTCCTCGGATGAGTTGTTGAAGCAATTCATGAAATCCCAAGATGAAACAAATCGGTTGTTGGTTAACCAAATAACTGAGATCAAGAAGTCTTTAAATGATTGACCCACGGGCTCAGGAACTCTTCCTAGCAACACAATCGCTAAGCCGAGGGGCGATGTGAAGGCGATCACAACAAGAAGTGGTAAGAAAGTTGATGGACCCTCGATTCCTACTCCCTCTCCGGTAAGGGAAATGGAACAAGAGACTGAGGTAACTAAGGACAAGGAACAAACTGCTAGGCCACAAGCTACAGCACCAGTCCCACGTCCAATCCCACCAACTCCAATTCCGGAACCTGAAGTTCAAAAGACAAATCCTAAGCCTTCAATTCCATATCCTTCAAGGCTTAATAATCAAAGGCTCCATGAGAAAACTAACACCCAAATGATGAAATTTCTGGAAATTTTCCAGAAATTACACTTCGATATTAGTTTTACTGATGCCTTGCTGTATATGCCGAAATTCGCTTCTCAATTCAAGAGTCTTTTAAGCAACAAGGAGAAATTGTTTGAATTGACAAAAACCCCTTTAAATGAGAATTGCTCAGCGGTACTCCTTAAGAAACTTCCAGAAAAATTAGGAGACCCTGGTAAATTTCTCATCCCTTGTGATTTCCTAGAGTTAGAAGAATGCCTAGCCTTAGCCGATCTCGGTGCTAGCATCAATTTAATGCCTCTTTCCGTCTGGAAAAAGCTTTCACTCCCGGAACTTACTCCCACAAGGATGACTCTTGAATTGGCGGACCGAACTGTTACTATTCCTAAAGGCGTTGCTGAAGACGTTTTTGTCAAAGTAGGAAAGTTTCATTTCCCCGCCGATTTTGTAGCTGTGGATTTTGAATGCGATCCCCGAGTTCCTCTCATTCTCGGGAGATCTTTCTTGAGAACAGGACGTGCACTGATTGATGTTTATGGGGAAGAGTTAACACTTCGTGTTAATGACGAATCCGTAACATTCAATCTGAATCAAACTTTGAGGTACTCCTCAAAACATGATGACATATCGATTAACCGGATCGATATTCTTGACAATACTTATGAGGAGTACGCTCAACAAGTCCTCGGATTCTCAAATTCTTCAAGTGGCAATCCCACTTCTTTTGATCCTATCATCGCTCTCTCTTCCCCCTCTCTCACTCCATTTGAGGGAGGTGATTTCATCTTGGAAGAGATTGAAGCTTGTTTGTCTTGTGATTCAATTCCATCGGGAGTTGATGATAATGTATTTGACCCCGAGGGAGACATACTTCTCCTTGAGAAGTTACTTAATGATGATCCATCTTCTCTCCCTCCAAAAGAACTTCATAATGAGGAGATCAAACCAATTGAAAATTCTAATGATCCTCCTGAGGTCGAACTTAAGGACCTTCCACCTCATCTTGAATATGCATTTTTGGAGGGAAACGATAAATTTCCCGTCATAATTGCTAAAGACTTAAATGATGAGGAGAAAACCGCTCTCATAAAGGTTTTAAAGTCGCACAAACAAGCCATTGCTTGGAGACTTTCCGACATTAAGGGTATTAACCCTCAATTTTGTACCCACAAAATTTTAATGGAAGAGGACTATAAACCAGCGGCTCAACATCAAAGAAAGGTTAATCCTAAGATCCACGAGGTTATCAAAAAGGAAGTTCTCAAACTTCTTAATGCCGGATTAATTTACCCTATCTCTGATAGTCCTTGGGTGAGCCTTATTCATTGTGTTCCTAAGAAGGGTGGTATCACCGTGGTTGAAAATGATGACAACGAGTTAATTCCAACTCGATTGGTTACGGGATGGCGTGTGTGCATCGACTATCGAAAGTTGAATGACGCCACCCGTAAAGACCATTTTCCTTTACCCTTCATGGATCAGATGCTCGAAAGACTAGCGGGAAACGAATACTATTGTTTTATCGACGGTTTCTCGGGTTACTTTCAAATTCCCATTGATCCACAGGATCAAGAAAAGACTACATTCACATGCCCATACGGAACTTTCGCATACCGACGCATGCCTTTTGGCATGTGCAATGCTCCTGGAACGTTCCAACGTTGTATGATGGCTATTTTCCATGACATGATTGAAAAAACAATGGAAGTCTTCATGGATGATTTCTATGTCTTTGGGAATTCGTTTGAAACATGTCTCTCCAATTTAGACAAAATGCTTCAACGATGTGAAGACACTAATCTGTGTCTAAATTGGGAGAAAAGCCATTTTATGGTCAAAGAAGGCATTGTCCTTGGCCATAAAATTTCTAAAAGCGGGATTGAGGTCGACAAAGCTAAAGTCGATGTAATTGCAAAGCTATCTCATCCCACCACTGTCAAGGGTGTTCGGAGTTTTCTTGGTCATGCCGGTTTCTATCGTAGATTCATTCAAGATTTTTCAAAAATCTCCCGGCCAATGACTCGTCTCCTGGAAAAGGAAACTCCATTCGTTTTTTCTGAAGAGTGCATCAAAGCATTTCAAACTCTAAAGAAAAAACTCACTGAAGCACCGATCTTAGTTGCCCCTGATTGGGACCTACCTTTTGAACTTATGTGTGATGCAAGTGATTTTGCATTAGGTGCGGTCTTGGGGCAACGAAAAGCCAAACACTTTCAGCCTATACATTATGCTAGCAAAACTATGACGGAAGCTCAAGCTCATTACACCACAACGGAAAAAGAATTACTTGCCGTGGTGTATGCTTTTGAAAAATTCCGGCCATACTTGATATTTTCAAAAAGCATAGTGTATACGGACCACTCGGCTCTCAAATATCTCTTTGCAAAACAAGATGCAAAGCCGAGATTTCTCCGATGGGTTCTCCTCCTTCAAGAATTTGATGTCACAATCCGTGATAAAAAAGGAGCCGAGAACCTAGCAGCTGATCATCTGTCCCGATTAGAGAACCCTCACCAAAGTGAGCTTGAGAAAAAGGAAATTAATGAAACACTCCCTCTTGAGACACTTAACGTGGTATCTTTTCGTGGAGATTCTAGTACCCCATGGTTTGCTGACTTTGCAAACTACCATGCGGGTAATTTTGTGGTTAAAGGGATGTCATCCCAACAAAAGAACAAATTCTTCAAAGATGTGAAGCATTACTTTTGGGATGACCCCTATTTGTTTAAAATCTGTGCGGATCAAGTCATCCGGCAGTGTGTATACGGCCAAGAAGCCGTTGATATCCTTACTGCTTGCCATAATGGACCCACGGGGGACATCATGGTGCCAACTACACTGCTAGGAAAGTCTTTGATTCTGGTTTTTACTGGCCAACTATTTACCGTGATGCTCACGACTTGGTAAAGTCATGTGACTCTTGCCAACGTCAAGGAAAAATCTCGCAAAAGAACGAAATGCCACAAAATGCAATTCAAGTCTGCGAGATCTTTGATGTGTGGGGCATCGATTTTATGGGGCCATTCCCGTCTTCACGAGGGAACAAGTACATACTCGTGGCTGTCGATTATTTGTCAAAATGGGTTGAAGCTAAGGCACTTCCCACCAACGACGCCCGAGTAGTTGTGAAATTTCTGAAGAATCTTTTCTCTCGATTCGGAACTCCTCGTGCAATCATAAGTGATCGCGGTACGCACTTCTGCAATGACCAATTTGCAAGGGTCATGCTTAAGTACGGTGTAACTCACCGTCTTGCTACCGCTTATCATCCACAGACCAGTGGACAAGTGGAAGTTTCAAACCGAGGTTTAAAAAGGATTTTGGAAAGGACAGTAGGAGAAAACCGTGCCTCCTGGTCAGACAAATTAGACGATGCACTCTGGGCATTCCGTACAGCCTACAAGACACCCATCGGGTGTACTCCATACAAGCTGGTATACGGAAAGGCGTGCCATCTACCAATTGAGCTCGAGCACAAAGCCTACTAAGCATTGAAACATGCAAACTTTGACCTTCAGTCCGCGGGTGATCACCGCAAGGTTCAACTAAATGAATTGAATGAACTTCGTGATCAAGCGTACGAGAACTCTTTGATCTACAAAGAGAAGACAAAGAAGATTCATGACTCAAAAATTAAGAACCGCGTTTTTAACGTTGGTGACCGAGTCCTTCTTTTCAACTCTAGATTAAAGATATTCTCGGGAAAGCTTAAAACCCGTTGGACTGGACCCTTCACCGTTGCTAAAGTTTTTCCATATGGTACCATCGAGTTATCTCAAAATGATGGACCAAACTTTAAAGTAAACGGTCATAGGTTGAAGCACTACTTTGGAGGGGACGTACCACCCATGGTTGTCCCGGATCTCCAAACTTTCCCCATGGACCAATGAATTAGGGGCGAGTCAAGCTAATGACTCGGTCATAAACAAGCGCTTCGTGGGTGGCAACCCATGCTTATCCGTGTGTTTTGTATTGTGTGCTAATAAGTGTGACGTGAGGAGTTTTATCTCTTCCATTCTTGTGTTTTGTCTCTGTTGTTGTGTGCATGAATGGGCCGATGTGTGAAGAATCTCGTGTTCATGGTTTTGTATATGAGATGTTCGGTATCCTTTATCTTATCAATTAACGTTGTCTATTTGGCATAATTCATAAACGGCCTTAGATTTACGTAGGATGACCCTTACCCTTTAAAACATTGAGGACAATGTTTCGTTTTAGTCTGGGGGGTGATCTTTCGATTTGATTTTGCCTTGCATTGTGTCTTATACTCTCGCAACCTTGTTTTTCCTCCAAAAAAATGAAAAAAATGAGAAAACTTAAAAAATTTTGCAAAAATATCATAAGTGTTTTGACACATTGTTGATTTTCCGTTGGTTAGAGTAGGAATAAAATTTTGACTTGACCGGACGTGTTGAGCCCTAGCTTGTCTCCTTAACCATTTTGACTAAGCATTAGCGGATCTTTTTATTAAAGATTTTAAAATTTGCGAAGAACGAGAAATGATAGAGTTAATTATAAGTTGTGATGCTAAGCAAGGATTAATTGGTTATCTTAAAAACTCATCAGTAGAATTTGTAGTTTTTCCTCCCATAAGCTAAATTAGTGCTGTTTTCAAAAAATTTAAACTTAGAAATCGTTTTATTACAAACTTTTATACAACTTTGATATAGAGTACGAGTTCAACTTTTATTTAAATTTTCGAACAAGCATACTTTCTTAAATTGGAATAATATCGCAAAAGAAAGTGAGTAAAATCACAAGTATGATGCAAGTATATGTATGTGTTAAGTTAAAAAAAAATTGAAAAAAAAAAATGAAAAATATGTGTTATGTGAATAAAAATGTTGCTTATAAATAAATGTATAAAGCTTGCTTTTTCTTAAATTTAAATCGGAAGTTGAACTAGTATTCGTCAATTTTGTGTTAAAAGTTTAACGGGAATTTGGTAGATTATTGATATCGAAATCCCGCTGATTCCGGTACTATTCTCTGTGGGGTGTCAAAAGCCTGGTCACCTAAAACCAACTGGTTTGGGATGTGCCGAGAAGAAAGCCGCTACATGGAAAAGGCCCTTTTGATCCTTAGATTTCAAGATTCCCGGTGAATTAATATTTGACTTAAACAAGTAATAACCATAATGATGTCGATTTCTTTGATAAAACTTTTGAAAATGAGCACATGTACCAAATGTATAGAATAATTGAGGAGTGAAAAATTTACAACTTACATTCATGAGTAGTGTTAGCATCTTAACTTGTGTTTAACAATGATTTCGTTTTTAAGCTTAGTTTGGGGACTTGTGAAAAATCAGGGACGATGAATTTTATCCGAATGGACGCTTCTTCATGAGTTGTGCTTCCTATTCTGTGATCCTAAAAATTATTGTAAAATAATGAAAGTCAACATCCCGTCACAAGAAAAAGAGAAAAATACAAAAATAGAATAAGTGTGAAGAAAATAAAAAAAATAGGGCGTTTTTAGAACTTTTGATTTCTTAACCTTTTTTGAATATTTTGCTACTTTTTAAAGTTAGTAAAAAGAGGTTTGAAATTTTTTGTTTCAAAAGCGTGAGTTGATAACATTGCGTGAGGACACTGCAATACCTTAGTCTGGGGGATTTTGATATGTGTTAAATTACACATATCTTTTACCCGATAAAACGGACCAAAAAACCAAAAACATATAAAAAAATGCCATATATATGCTTGTTTTGGTGTTTGTACGTGTGCAGGTACGGATATGAGAAAAATGACGAAAAGAAAGACAAAATAGACAAAAACCGAGCACGAGATTGGAAATAGTACGAAGTTACGAGTCTATCGATAATTTTATTTGGAGCATCGAGGCAAAAGAAAAGAAATTTAAAGATTATTTATTTCAATGACTAATGAATTAAACATAAAGAACGATGAATGGCCAAAGTTGTTTAATTCATATGAAGTTTTAGAAGATAAGGACCAGAAGTGAAGAAGAGGGGTGTAAAGTGTCAAATCAATCCAAACTTGAAATAAATTCCTTTCTAGAAGATTGTGGGACCCACAAAAATATTGAATTAGCAAAATTTAATTGTTGTTAGATACGTGCAACAAATGAAAAAAAAAACGGAAGAAGAAGGAGCAAATGATATAGGCGCGTGATTCCACTTGCTGCTCCACTCAAAATTTTCACCCACTCACAAGACGCCATGTGGCAAACTAGCCGACTCAAATCGGCTATAAATACTAGTGCATGATCAGTAGTTTTTTTTTTTAGTAGTAGTTTTTAGTTTTTTAGATAGTGTTTTTAGATAGTTTTTTTTTACTCCGTAGCTTTTATTTTTTTCCCCTTCAGTATTTTTACTTTTCAGTAGCAGTCTTTAGCTTATAATTCTCTATTGACATTTATTTTTCTCAGTTCAGTTCTTTATGTATTCAAGTATCTTTTAATTTTCTCTTCATTATTTTTCATTTGTACTTATTTGAATTAGAATAACAGTAGTCACTCTTCAGTTTAATTTTCTGCAACAGTTATTACTTTCAATTTATATTATGTTTTAACTTCATGTTTAGCATTTAATTTCTGTCTTCTTAAGCATTTAAATTCTGTCTTTTTAATATTTATTAGTTTTAGCTTATTATGTCTTATTATCTCTTCTCTTCTTTACCCTGTAGCTCAATTCAAACACAAAAAAGAGATGCATGAGCTTATTAAGCTCGACTTATTTTTCAAATAAGCCTTGACATTTCTTAAGTTTGAGAGCACTTAATATTTAGTTTGTCTGTTTATTTTTAGTTTTCTTTTGTTTAGTAATTATTCTAGTTTTAATACTAGTCCGATCTATTCTAGTTTTAATACTAGTCCTAGTAATTTAGCTTTATATATTATTGTTTATTTATTGTCATTTTTTAACGTAATGATTATTATCGTTGTTATTAGCATAGATTTTATTATGTACGAGTAGTTTTATATAAGTTTGTTTAGAAATCGGTGGTTTCAACTTTATTAACAAATTTGCTTCATAACTCGCTTTTAATTTATGTTCACATGTTTAGCGTAAAAATCCAAAATACCTCTTTTTCACTATTCATCACACATAATCATGAACCGAATCACAAATTCCATTCAAACCTTCGTTGGGGATAACGACCCGGGAATACAACTTGCCTTGTATTCTTTGGAAATATTTATATATTGATTTTCGCGAATCAATTTTTGTGGTTCCATTGCCAGGGATAACGACCCGGGTTATACATACTTCACTTGTGTTTCCTTGGAAATATTTATATATTGATTTTCGCGAATCACACATACTGCAAAGTGTATATATGTGGACTTGGTCATAGAACAAAAATAATATTTTCATAACAACGTCCGGGGACGTTTCATCTGGGGTTGTCTATAGGCATCTTTATTGTTAACTGTGTAAGAGAATCAGGGATGTCTATATTCATATAAAAAATAATCTTTGATATAATTTAAGGGAATTTTGGAATGTTGAAGATGTAGAAGATCGAGTATATCTATAAAAAAGAACACATTATCATGTACAAGAGTCATTGTCTCTAAAAAAAGAATAGTTAATCGCTCATGTGCTTTACACATTTTTTCACCTTTCATCCTAACACTTCAAAAATTACATCACCCATCTTTGTACTTGACACTTTGTAACAGACCGGTCCTTTAACCGTTAGTTCTTTAAATATTTTCCGTTAACTCCCTAATCTAAGGGTATTTTTTTAATCATTTTATACTTCATCTTCTACCACCGAAACAACAACAACAACAACAACAACAACAACATACTCAATCCCCTCGGGGCGGGGTATGAGAGAGGTAGAATGTAGACATATCCTACCTCTACCTAAGGGTAAACCGAGAGTAAGGAGCCTGCTTTCAGAAAAACCTCCGGCAAGTGTAAGTGTGCGGTGAGAGTGCTCCGAAATAACTACATGTGTGAAAGTGAGCAATAACAAGGATAAGCAGTCAAAAGACAAAAGAATGAAAACAAGCATACAAAGTAGATACGCACAATACCATCAAAAGAACATAAGAGAAAATTACATAAACATAAATAAGCAAAACGCCACAAGAACCACAGAAAATAGAAAAGATAAAACGCTAAAGAGGCAGGGGGACACGAACAAACTCATACAAGAGCAAAAACATAAACGCAAAAAGCAAAAGGGCAAAAGCACCAAGAAAAACGCAAGCAAAGAAAAGAGCGCAAAAGGCAAAACAAGACAAAGGCCTTAGAAAGCAGCAAAGATGTAGGCAGGGCAACATTATGGGGCCTATAGCTAAGGCAAAGCAAAAGGAACAAGAGAGGCACTAAACACCTAAAAAGCCTGAAGGGAACTAGCTAAGGGGCTCTATTTCTAAAACGCAAGTGCCAATGCTACTAAGAGACTCCTATAAGGCCTAAACGCAAAAACTACCTCACACCCTCAAACAACCTAGCCCGAACTACCCGTAAATTCTAATTCTATCTCTCCATATGCTCCTCGGACAACAGAAGCACCTTCATGTCTTGCTTAAGTATATCCTCCCACCTAAGTCTAACTCATAAAATCACCTAAACCCTCAACTACACAATAATCTTAAACTCTTCAAAACATACTTGTATTCAATTCACATAACCATGATCTCATTATAATTTTACTCATAAATCCATCATTATCTCTTTTTTATCATCATAACATGTTATATATAACCAAGACCCTCAATGGGTAATTACTAAAATAGGAATTTAGAGGCTTTCGAATAATCATACCTTAGAGTTAACTTGAAAGAACAACAAATTTCAGCCTCTAACTCCTTGTAAATACAATCCCCAAGCTTGGTAAATCTTGATTATTGATAGAAATATGAAGTTATGGCAAGAACATGTAGTCTCCTTTTTCCCTCCTTTTTGAAACGTGACCCTATGGAGTTGAAAATGAGATACTAATTTTTTTTTTTTTTTTTTTTTTTTTTTTTTTTATTTTTTTTTTTATTTTTTTTTTTTTTTGTGGGTAAAAGGGAACTTCCACCCTGATAAAATAGAGATACTAATCTTTCCTTAGGCTTAAGGAAGGTTTATAAAGGAGTTATTATTTGACTTCTGAAGTTTGGCGAAGTTAGTCCTTGTTAGTCTAGCTATTACATAGCTCATCCTTTTTCTTTAATACTTGTTTTCATGAAGGGTCCTTTTTACTAAAGGAACCTTGTTAACTTGGAAGCTTAAAAATATATTAAAATCGTTATTATAAAAATTCGAGTGTTAAAGACCGGGTATGTTTATGTTATAATGACCGGGTATGTTTATGTTATAAGGATCGGGTATGTTTATTATATTAGGACCGAGTATGAATATTATGTTAGGATCGGGTGATCATCAGGTATGAATGTGATGTTATGACCAGGTGATCTCCGGTTATGAACATGATATGAGGACCAGGTGACCTCCAATTACGAACATGATATAAGGATCGGGTTATTACTGGTACGAACATGATATAAGGACCGGACGATCGTCGGGTATGAGCATGACATTAGGATCAGGGGATAGCCAGGTATGAATGTGAGTGTCTGGAATAACTGGTTATACTATGTAATAGGATGTATAAAAAATGTGACACCGATCAACAGAGATGAGCACAAGGAGTTAGCAAATACAACACTTAACACACACACTTGGAGGAATACAATTCAACTCACAAATGGAAGACACTCAAAAGAGGAGTTTATTATATTTGATAATTTGCCATACATCAATATTGTTCCATAATTTAAAGGCTCAATAACATTCAATATTATTAGACTCACCCCCTTCCATCTACCCCTGCTTTTATTATTCAAACAAAACTCCCAAACTTATTTAAAACAAAAGAAAACTAAAAGTTGCTGACTTTGTGATCCAACTTCCAAGCAGGAAGTTATGGCCAAGATACTAACGGGTTGTCAGCAGCCCAAAACGACCCAGTTTAGTCTCATCAGGCCCACTCCTGTTTTCAAATCCATGGTACCAGTTCTCGATGCTAACGGTGTCGTTCCCCCCTTGTTGAAAAAAACTCGTCCTTGAGTTTAACTCATTTTCTCCATGAAATGGAGACAAGTCTTTAACATTGAAAGTAACTGAGACACCGTAATGTCCGGGCAACTCTACCTTGTAAGCATTGTCGCCCATACATTGAACAATTCTGAATGGGCCATCCCCTCTTTGCTTAAGTTTGGCGTTCCGACCAGGTGGGAAACGTTCTTTACTCATGTGGATCCACACAAGATCACCTACTTTGAAACTTGCCAGCTTTCTATGTTTATTTGCTTGTTTCGCATACTTCTGATTTTACTTTTCAATTTTCCCTCTCACTTGTTCATGCAATTGTTTGATCTCCTCTGCTCGCACATCAGCATCACTACTATAATTTGAAGTAATGGGCAGAGGTACAAGATCATGTGGACTTGAAGGATTGCATCCATACACAATTTCAAATGGAGTCTTGCCGGTCGTTTGACTACATGAGCGATTGTAAGCAAATTCAGCTTGAGGTAACACAAGATCCCACTTTCGTATATTTTCACCCACAAGGCACCTTAATAAATTTCCAAGACTTCAGTTCACTGCTTCTGTTTGCCCGTCTGTTTGCGGGTGATACGCTGAACTAAACTGTAACTTTGTACCCAATTTTCGCCAAAGGGTTCGCCAAAAATGCCCGACAAACTTCGGATCCCGATCACTAGTAATATACTTTGGAACACCATGCAATCTCACTACTTCCTTAAAATACAAATCAGCAACATTAGTTGCATCCATTGTCTTAGAACAAGGAATAAAATGTGCCATTTTTGAAAATTGATCAACTACCACCATGACTGAATCTTTTTTCGTTGAGTTTGTGGCAGCCCGACGACAATGTCCATGCTCACATCTTCCCAGGGAGAAATAGGGACGGGCAGTAGCGTATAGAGGCCGGTATTATGTGAAGTTGATTTTGCCAGATGGCATGTGTGACATCTTAAGATGTATTGGTTCACATCTTTCATCATTTTTGGCCAAAAAAAATGATCCTTAAGCAGAGCAGTCGTCTTATCTCGACCAAAATGACCACTAAGTCCACCTTCATGAGCTTCTTTTATGATTTCTAATCGGAGTGAACAATCTGGAATGCACAACTGGTTTCCACGAAAGAGAAACCCATCTTGAAGAATAAAATCTTTGTACGGGCTGTTAGAACATTGATCTATTATTTTACTTAAGAAATCATCTTCTTTGTATAGCTCTTTAACTTTTTCAAAACCACAAACATTAACTTGCATTGTGGATAACAAAGAACGTCGTCTACTTAAAGCATCTGCTACTTTATTTGTAACACCACTTTTATTCTTTATGTGAAACGTATAAGCTTGCAAAAATTCTACCCAACGAGCATGCCTCGGTTTGAGCTTGTGTTGACCATTTATATACGTTAATGCCTCATGATCAGAATGTAGAATGAACTCTTTTGAGATGAGATAATGCCTCCAATGTTCAAGGGCTCGCACAATAGCATAAAACTCCTTTTCATAAGTTGTATACTTTTGTCTCGATTCGGATAGTTTCTCGCTAAAGAAGGCAATAGGGCGGTGATCTTGGCTTAAAACAGCACCTATGCCAACACCTGATGCATCGCAGTCTAGCTCGAAAACATTCTCAAAATTAGGCAAAGCTAGAACAGGAGCCTCGGTCATTTTAACCTTGATCCGTTCAAAACTCGCTTGAGCCACTTTTGTCCATTTGAAGTTGCCACCTTTTAAACACTCGGTAATTGGCGACACGAGAGTGCTGAAATTTCGAATGAATCTACGGTAAAATGAAGCCAACCCGTTAAAGCTACGAACTTCATGAAGTGATGTTGGAGTTGGCTACGAAACAATTGCATCTATCTTTGTTGAATCGACATGAATCCCATCCTCTGAAATGACATACCCAAGAAACACCAAACTGTAGGTCATGAACTCACACTTTTTTAAGTTGACATAAAGTTGTTGTTGGGCCAAAACTTCAAAGATTTTTTGAAAGGTGCTCCAAGTGCTCTGTTTTTCCCTTGCTAAACACGAGAATATCATCAAAATAGACCACGACAAACCTGCCAATAAAAGGCTTAAAAACAAGGTTCATTAGTCTCATAAACGTACTAGGAGCATTCGAGAGGCCGAACGGCATCACCAACCATTCGTATAACCCATCTCGTGTTTTGAATGCTGTTTTCCACTCGTCATCGGGCCTTATTCGAATTTGGTGGTAACCACTTCGAAGATCAATTTTTGAGAAAACGCTAGCACCATGAAGTTGGTCCAACATATCATCCAAACGTGGAATAGGAAACCGATATTTTATGGTGATTTTGTTGACGACTCTACTATCCACACACATACGAAGCGAACCATCCTTCTTTGGAACGAGGAGAACCGGGACAGCACAAGGACTCATACTTTCACGCACCATTCCTTTCTTTAAAAGCTCATCCACTTGTCTTTGAAGTTCAGCGTTTTCAGTTGGGTTCATTCGATACGCCGGTTTGTTTGGCAAAGTCGCACCTGGAACCAAATCTAAGCAATGTTGAACGGTCCTCATGGGAGGGAGACCTACTGGAATTTCATCTGGAAAAATACTTTGAAACTTGTCAAGTAATGGGATCAATAATTCAGGTGGTCGTGGGTCGTGATCTCGTAAATCTTTTATCACCAAGGCATAAGCTACTTTTGACTTTTCAAAAGCTTCACTAAATTCAGACTTGGACAGAAAATAATTACCTTCTACTTCACTGTTTCGTGGTGGAGCATTAAATTTTGAAGGACCCAAAACAATCTTACCTCCATCCTTGACGAAAGAGTAGGTGTTTTTCAACCCGTCGTGGATGGTCCGTCTATCAAACTGCCATGGTCTCCCTAACAATATGTGACATGCATCCATAGGAACTACATCACACCATACTTCATCCCGGTACTTGTCTCTGATAGAAAAGCTTACCAAACATCGTTGGTCTACTTGAACAGATTTTCCCTTTTGTAGCCATGAGAGCTTGTATGGACGTGGGTGTTTTTCGGTTTTAAGAGATAACTTTTTAACCATCGTTTCAGAAACCACATTTTCACAGCTCCCACCATCGATAATAACCTCACAAACCTTCCCATTAGATGTGCATCGTGTATGAAAAATGTTGTGGCGAAGCCATGCACCATCTTCCTTCGAATCAACAGCTAATGCCCTTCGAATCACCAATAGTTCTCCTGTATCCCCATAGATGACATCTTCCTGTTCTAATGCTTCATCAAATATCGGATGAGAATCAAGCTCTTGAGATTCTTCTTCTATAGGTTCTTCAACAAGGGTAAAAACTCATTGGTTAGGACAATCAGTTGAAATATGTCCGTAACCTTTGCACCTGAAGCATTAGACCGATTTTTGCCTTGTATGAGAAGGACCAGCCCCTGTATCACGGGTTTGTGGTGCATGTGAGGCTTTTGTTGCAACTGGTTTTGTACTTTGTGAACTACTAGCCTTATTAGTTGCAAAACCTCGACTTGGGCCTCGACTAATACCATAAGTTGCTGATTTTCGACCCTCTTTCTCCTTGAGTTGTTTATCTACTTTTGTGGCAAGTTTATAAACATCATTATAAGAGATAAAGGGCTGTAGAATAACCACATCATTAATCTCTTTTCGTAACCCACGAAGATATCGTGCAATGGTTTGCTCCTCAGGTTCCGCAATACCGCACTTTAACATTAAATGATCAAACTCCTCGGTGTAATCTACCACGGATAGATCACGCTGTGCAAAATCGTGTAACTGGAGAAATGCTTCCTGTAAATACCCATCAGGCAAAAACTTTTTTCGTAACTCACGTTTCATTTTCTCCCATGTTCTAATTCTCGGTTTGTTCTCGTGAGCTCTTCTTAACTTTAATTGTTCCCACCAAATAGAAGCATGCTTCTTAAGCTTAATGGCAACAATTTTGACCTTCAAATCTTCACGGACTTCTTGACAGTCAAAAACTCGCTCAACCGTGTGAATCCAATCAATGAACTCATCGGGTTGGATTCTGCCTTCAAACACTAGAATATCTACCCTCATGTTAGCACCACGTTGGGAACGATTGTTCCTTCGATCATTATGATGATATTGAGCTTCTTCATCACTAGATTCCGAGTTGCCGTTAACATGGAAAGGGTTGAACTCTTCATCTTCGGAATCTTCATTTTCTGGTTCATTATGGTTTTGTCTAGGAGCCTCCACGCACTCGAGACGCAACTGGAGTTGTTGTACAAGTTGTCTCAACTCATTCACCTCAATGTCTCGCGGGTCAGGTTCTTGATGCAAGTGGTTGACGTTACGGGTACGACGTCGACCAACCATTCTCAACCTTGGCTGTGATACCAAATGGCACCGATCAACAGAGATGAGCACAAGGAGTTAGCAAACACAACACTTAACACACACACTTGGAGGAATACAATTCAACTCACAAATGGAAGACACTCAAAAGAGGAGTTTATTATATTTCATAATCTGCCATACATCAATATTGTTCCACAATTTAAAGGCTCAATAACATTCAATATTATTAGACTCACCCCCTTCCATCTACCCCTGCTTTTATTATTCAAACAAAACTCCCAAACTTATTTAAAACAAAAGAAAACTAAAAGTTGCTGACTTTGTGATCCAACTTCCAAGCAGGAAGTTATGGCCAAGATACTAACGGGTTGTCAGCAGCCCAAAACGACCCAGTTTAGTCTCATCAGGCCCACTCCTGTTTTCAAATCCATGGTACCAGTTCTCGATGCTAACGGTGTCAAAATGGACCATATAGTAAATATGAAACTTCTATGATTATGATATTGTACCGTTTACTCACTAAGTCAAAGTGACTTACTGGTTCAATGTTTACCTTTTTGTAGGTAAATGATATGGCTTGGGGGCTTGTAGTTAAAGCAATGTGATTTTGAGGGAACAGTAATGCTCGGAGTATAGGTGACGAGCATTATCATTCGCACCCCTTTGATAACACCTTGTTAATTCCTGAAATGCTGTAGTCTCAGTAAGTTCTTTGAGTCTTAAACAGTTTTAGTCAACCTATAGTAAACAGTCTTAAACACATTTTGATGGATCGGGTTCTTTGATGTTTTGATACTCGAACTTGACTAAAAAATTCAATGTTTTGAAACCTGGTTTGACCCGGCCGGTTTAACCGATTCCGGTCGAAAAAATGGTCAAACTGAACTAGGTTTTTCATTTTCGAAACCCAGTTAAACTCGCCGGGTTTGAAGCAACCCGGGTCAACCCGGTTCTTGAGACCCGACCGAGTTTTGGGTTTTTTTCATGTTTTTTTTACGAATAAAGCAAGTTAATTATATATATTTGCGACTTAATTTTATTTTTACATATTATATTTGTTTGTAAATGGTTTTTAGGCTCTATGGAATAATCATGATTTTAATATGCCTTTTTTATCATTGAAAATATATACGTATATGTTTTTATTAGAAGACCGGGTTGACCCGGTAGTTGAACCGGTAACCTAATGACCCGGTCACCTAACCGGGTCGATTAAAGACCCGGTTTTCAAAACATTGAACAAATCAGCTAGTGATTTGAGTGAGTCAATTTCTTGAGTTATCGAGTGTGTTTGGGAGGGGGTTTATATAGGACTTATGCGGCTTAAATTTAAAAAACTAAGGCCTCAGCCCAAAAACAGATGCCAGTTGTATCGAATAAGGTTTTATACCCCCATCACTATACTACTACAATGTCAAACAAAGTATTTGGCTGATAGTGGAGAATTGACGTGTGTTTCCTCTCTTCCTCACCAACCCAACCCAATCTGCCTGCGCCCACTCTCACTTTTAAACTCACACATCAGAGATACATATTTTTCAAATCATCCTTTAGTTTCAAATACTATCACTCGGTTACATAATCAGTCAACTAACCATGGCACAAGGTATTACTATTACTATTCTTTCCTAACACTTTTTCATTTTTTGTTTTAAGAAAAATAATTGACATGATGATGTTGTTTTATTGATGTAGACAGTGGATCCACTGAACGTAGTAGTGTTTCATCTTATGATGAAGCAATGGATGCTTTATCATCTCTCATTACTCAAAAGTATCGCGCTGATGCTAGTAATAACGGCAATCGATTTGAACTCATGTTTGACTACGTTAAGGTACTGAACATGTTTCCTGTTCAATTTAAATTCACTACACCTTTTCTTTTATACTAGATGAGTACCCCTGCACATCAACGAAATTTTATAGCGGCATAAGTTCAGCCGTGTACTATGATTGAATACTTTCCGAGATTATAATGATTGAATAGTTTCCGCTAATAGGTACATAATTAAGTTTCCAGCCGTGTATTAGTTTTTTTCCTTAAATAGATTAAGTTTTCACTTTTCACTTTCAAGAATAGTTGGTTTTTCCATTATAGATATACTAGAAGAATACCGTGCATAGCAACGGGATTTTATAGCGGCAGATAGTTGTAGTGATAAAAAGTTTGTGCATTATAAACGAAAAAGTTTGAAGATATGAGGATTAAACATAACGCTTTGAAACCCGGTTCGACCCGGCCGGTTCCAGGTTGAACCGGTTCCGGTCAAATAAAACCGGTTCTTATGTTTTATAGATAGTATAGATATTGTCTTCTTGGTTGGTACCTATGTATTTATATACAGTTTTCAAATTTGGTAAGAGTTTGACTTACAAACTTACTGTAAATCTTTCTTCTACCAAAAAAGGCTATAATCCCAGTAAGTTGCAGGGTTCATAAAAGCAATAACGTACCACAATAAGTTACCAATCACACATTTAATGTCATTAAACCCGGCCAAGATATTTTTGTTAAGTCATCAACCATTTCCACAATCCGATTTTATTGACTCGATGTGCTATTTTTAAATGTACAGCCTAGCATATGCAATTACAGCCTAGCTAATTTTTAATGGTTTCCTTATTTATTTTCAACTATTCTACACATTAATCGTTGCCTTATTTATATGACTATTTTCAACAAATTTTACACTAACTTTATAAACAAATAAACAAATTTGCATGAACTTACAAAAGCACAATAACAATAAATTTTGTAACAAAATCTACTAACTACTGTAAAAAAAAACCAGTTGGCGGCGAGTGGTGACCGTAACAAACAAAATATTAACAATAAACACAAAAAAATGTATAACGACAAATGTATAACAAACCCGGCGAAAAATATTGATAAAAGCTTAAAAGTGAACCATACACAAGCTTTCAGTAGCGGCAACTAAAATCCGGCGAGACAGCAGCAGCTCCGACAACTTTTCCGGCAAGTCAGCTGCTGTTTTTTTCCGGCGAGTGGCGGCGATAGTCACCTGAAAACACTTGGTGGATTAGATTTAAAATGAAATAAGAAAGTTGAAATCTATAAAAAAAACACTTGATATATATTTAACATAGATCTACACTACAAAAAACACAACAAACTTAGATCTAGAAAAAATATCCATACATGTAAAAGAAAATGTTCATGGCGACAACGACGGCGTTCTTGAAGACTCAACAGTGACATTTCCGGCAACTCACGGCGACAATGGCTGTAACAAAAAAAAAAAGTTAATAAATATTATGAAAACCTAGATCTACAAAAAAAAACAATTACAAATCTATAAAATTACCTTTCAAAATCTAATTAATAGTCATAGATCTAAAAAATAATATAAACATACACAAATAAGCCTACAAAAATTCTTTAATTTATAGATCTTTAAAAAAACACCAAAACAACATCATTACCTGAAAAGCTTTTCGGTTAGACTAAGCAGACCAAACAACCTTTTAAACACCCGTGTTCTGAGATTGAGTTGATTGGAGCCTGAGCAAGCTACAAGCAACAGTGCTACTGACACGTTAACCCGAACCAACCAATGCTATTGATAGATACGTCAACCCGAGCCATTATCGAGTCTGTGTAAACTACCCCTTTAGCACACTCAGAAAGAACTGAGATGGAGGTCTCACGCAACATATAAACAATGAAGAGACTCATAAGAACATTAACGTTTCATTTATAAACAAAAAACTAATTATCAGAATACTAAAAGAGCGATTTTTGCTCAAATGATAATCTTGTTTTGTAGGTTATAAGTTTCAAGAGATACATTATGTTTTATGCATTAAGCAAATTTTGACCCGTTTCCTTTTCCAAGCTTGTTCTTTTACCCGTTACGATAGTTAATAACCTAATCCAAAATTGGTCCATTTCTCATGGATTAGAATTGATAATATCAAATTGACCAACAATGTTAAGCAACAGAAAAAGAAGACACAAGAATCAAGAATCAAACATATACGCACCTTAAACAAGTGTATGATGCATAGATTGAGACCACCAAGGCCGAATTGTTCATCGTTTGACCATGCCAACGTGTCCCCTACGATTAGAATCATTTAAAGAAACTAAAACTAACAAACCAAGCACAAAAATACAAAAGATCCAAAATGGCAATACTTACTGTAATTGTCCCGTTAATGTATATTCGATCTTGACAATAAAAATGAAGTATAAGATACCTCTTTATATAACATTCGTTTTGTTTTTGTTTTTGTTTTTTTTTTCATTCACGTATATCATAGGCTCTTCCTCAATGAATAAATGAATCTTTAATGGAGTAATTTTTTGAGGTTTTGATTTGTCTAAAATTCAAAGATGGTATAGATCTATAAATAAAAATATCATCCATACAAGAATACATAGATCAACAAATAAACACTAAATATAAATCTCAAAAGCCAGCGGTTGTTTCGATGGTGTACCTGTGACGCGGTTTTCGGGGTGAAGAAGGTGCGTGGTCGTCTGGTGGAGAAGGTGGTTGGCCGGTTGTAGATGATGGTGTGTGGAGGGATTCCGGTGGTGGAGGAGGTGGTTGTTAGATGTGAGATGTGAAGATGAGAGTTTTTTAATTAGGTTAAAGATGTTGTTCCCTTAACACGCTTAGAGTTAACTAGAAAGTTAATCTATTCGTGTTTATGACTAATACAATGTTATGATTAATTCTAACAGATTAATGAAAACGTAAAAGTAAAAACACACAGGTATTTTTCAACGTTTAAATTCTTATTAGAAATGAATCAAAGAATCTATTACCCAAGTGTTTTGCGGAACAAACACTTGGGATTGAACAGACAAGGTATGGTGGTGTCTCCTATCTAAACTCAAGCTTTGCTTTGAGTGGTAACAATATGCCTCACTGAGCTATCTCAGGGACTGGTTACTCTTTGTAGGAGAGAAGTTGCTTTGTAAAAGTCTAAGCTTTCAATGTACAAAACACACTCAACTTCTCTCCTTTTGAACCTATTTATACACAAGTATAAAAGAGTAAAAGTGATTAAAAAAAACTACAACTTGTTGAAGCAAGCGTGTGCCATCAGTGCACTCACTCTAATTTCCTCATCTGAGGATACCTCTTCTTCATCCCAATCATAGGCTTCAGCAACTAAAACCTTGTTCTTTGCCTGAACAGGCTTGGATGTTTGAGCAGCCTAAGACATAGAGGGATTAGTTTCAAGAATTTCAAGTTTAGCCTTGGCTTTCCTATATTTTGCTTCAAAGTCTTTTTGACCCTTGTTTTGAAGTTGTTGGGTCGACTAAAACATTCTAGGTTGAAACTTGCTAGTTCCTGAGGAACTATTTCCTGAAAATTTGTAAGAGGGTTCTGAGGTGGTTTTAGAATAACAGTCTATAGCAAAATGACCCTTTTTTACCACAATTAAAGCATTCAGTGGTTTCATTTGCTTTTCCTTTTGAAAAGTTAGACTGGTTTCTTTTGATGAAACGTTTTGAATTAGCAAGGAGTGCCCTCTCTTGGAATTCCAAGTTTAGATCTTTTAGGTACTCATCACTAGTCCTTTCATCAATTTCATCCTCAGAATCCTCTTGAAAGTCCTGCACAACACCATTAGTATAAAAAGCAGTTGATATGGGTGTGGAGGTTAAGGCCTTTTTGGACTCGAGAGCTTTTGAGTCAGGATATCTCCTTGAGATCAAGTTGTCCTCATAGACAAATTTCCCATAGATTTCAGGGAGCTCAAGGGTCTGAATGTGATTAGCATTCCTCAGGCCTTGTGAGAAGTTTAGCCACTTCTCAGGGAGACTGTTGACAAAGCCAACATTTGTCTCATGCTTAGATAATACTACACCATCATTTGATAGTTCGTTTATCAAAGTCTTGTATCTGGTATAAGTCTGAGAGAGACTTTCAGAGTCTTTTGCCCTGAAAGTATTATACTCAATTTCAGGTCCATGACCCTGTTTTCCTTGGTATCTGAGGGGCCCTCAAAGCTATTAACCAAGTCATCCCAAATTTGCTTGGCTGTTAAACAGTTGATGACTGATTCCATTATATCGTCAGGAAGACAAGATATAAGGATGCTTTTAAGGCGCTGGTCTTGATTGACCACCCTCCTCTCATCAATGGTCCATTGTGCCTCAGGCTTGTTTAGCCCTGCAGCAGTCTTAGGGACAAATGGGCCATCCCTGATACAGGTGATGTAGTAAGGTTCCATACCAGTTAAATAGCAAATCATACGTTTTTTCCATTTGCTAAATTTTCCAGCTTCTAGTCTGGGTGCAACAGCAGAATAGCTGCCACCCTTTTTATCGACCAGCTGGGGTACATTAATATCAGCCATAGTAGGATCTTGGTTTTAAAAACCTTGAGCACTCTTGGTTAGTTTTGAAAGATTTTATAAACCAGAGGCTCTGATACCACTTGTTGTTCCCTTAACACGCTTAGAGTTAACTGGAAAGTTAATCTATTCGTGTTTATGACTAATACAATGTTATGATTAATTCTAACAGATTAATGAAAATGTAAAAGTAAAAACACACAAGTATTTTTCAACGTTTAAATTCTTATTAGAAATGAATCAAAGAATCTATTACCCAAGTGTTTTGCGGAACAAACACTTGGGATTGAACAGACAAGGTATGGTGGTGTCTCCTATCTAAACTCAAGCTTTGCTTTGAGTGGTAACAATATGCCTCACTGAGCTATCTCAGGGACTGGTTACTCTTTGTAGGAGAGAAGTTGCTTTGTAAAAGTCTAAGCTTTCAATGTACAAAACACACTCAACTTCTCTCCTTTTGAACCTATTTATACACAAGTATAAAAGAGTAGAAGTGATTAAAAAAAACTACAACTTGTTGAAGCAAGCGTGTCTGAACAGTAATTGTCATTTCCAAGAACCAATGGGAATGGACTATAAAGTCTTTAAGGAGTGGTTGGTCTGACACTCAATGATTTTTAGCCGTCTTAGGGAAAGTTTCTTCATGACAAGATAAGATTTGATCTTATCTTAAACTTTTCCCAGATCTTCCCGCCTTTCTTTCAGGCGCTGAGTTCTTCAGTCTTCAATCACTTAATGTTGTTGAGGAGACTGGGGTTCAGTGAGTTCTTGTCCAAAACTCACTGAACCATCATCTTCTTCTTTGGCTTAAGTCCTACTCAGGGAGTACCGCCTTCCTGAGTAGTGAATCCTTCTTCTTGAATTCGCCTTAAGCATCCTGAAGATGACTCACTGAGAGACTGTTCACTCAGTGACTTGAATTGTTCTCGGTTTAATTTACACTTAGTTAATTTGTGTCCAAATCTTGTTTTAAGTATTCTTGGGTACTGATGGACCCAACAAAAGATGAGAGGGAAATAGTTAGATACAGCTTGCAGACAATTAAGAGATTAATATTTCTCTCACAGTTTCAGTTTTGACTTTCCTTCTCTCACAGTTTCAGTTTCGACTTTCCTTTGCAAGCAACAAGGGCATTATGGGGATTGACCAAAACTTAAGTTTTCACTTTTCCACTTTGACCATTTAGACTTTATAAGCTGTATAGATAGATAAACCAACTTTATATTCACATATACTAACATAATATGGATCAGTTGATTCATTTTTTTTCCCCCTGTTTAGGTACTTTGCTAGTAATTTAGAGGGTGAAGGCTGAATTCACGTAATTTACTTTTTCATATTTACCGAAATACGTAACATACTTCATTAATTGTCAGTATCGCTAAAATATTTTTCAAATACCTGTCAATATCGCTAACTTTCCATGTGATTTTACTAAATTACCCTTCAAGAACCATTTCAAATGCGAAAAAGATAAGGGTATTTTAGTCAAAGTTAACTGGTTAAACTGGTCATAGTAGCGATATTGACAAGTATTAGAAAGTATTTTAGCGATACTTACAATTAATAAAGTATGTTATGTATTTATGTAAATCTGAAAAAGTAAATTACGTGAATTCAACCTTCACCCTAATTTAGACGTCACTAAACTTAGGGTGGCGTTAAATGTGTCACTTAATTGATCAATAGTGACGGTACCCGTCCGAACAAGTGACATGTTTAACCAGTTCATACATGTATATTAGCAAAGTACCTAACCCGACACAAAAAAGTGAAAGCAGAGAACCATACTAGTCAATTACCATATGACATTCTATGTAGAATATGTTCTTTGTTTGAATGGCTACTTTGCTATTAGTACATCTAAGTTTAAGGTACTGTCTTTTTTATATAGATTTTAGACTTGGAGGAGTCGATTTCAAAGATGAAGATCATTCATGTTGCAGGCACTAAAGGAAAGGTAATTTTTTGGTAGTTCATACTTGATTTTCATAATTAACCATTGGATTCGTCCAGTACTTGTACGGAGATGGTGTCGAATTTAATTTCTAGCAAATGCATGTATCTGCGACTTAGAGTAAATGATGTGTATCTTGTAATGATCGGTTTTGTTATGGGAATATATTGTTTCGTAGTTGACTGTCTATCTTAATGTTGGTTGAGATCCAGCAGACGGATAAGCATGTTGCTTATATCAATCTATTTTAATGTGAGATCATTCAACTGTCAATTAATAGGAAAACCCGGCTATGTTTTAACATACACACACATGATGGTTTTTCTGGCTTATACATCTGTGATCACCATATAATCTTGCTTGTTGGAATGCCTAGTTAAAGGGATCATTTTTGTTTCCAGATCAACTTCCTAGAACTTTAGGAAGTGAAATCAATATACATTTCTGAATAAAAATGAAGAATTTGTGTCCTAAGATTCTCGCTGTACCTCAAAACAGGCCTAGTGTAAACTCTTTATGTAGTGCATTTACATGACAGGATATTAATCAAAGAAACAATAGATGTAAATGCTGTTTTTAGGCTGATGTAATGTGAATTTGTATTCTATTTATAGGGATCAACATGCACATTTACTGAAGCAATACTACGTAGTTGTGGCTTTCGCACTGGGCTTTTCACTTCCCCTCACCTTATTGATGTTAGAGAAAGATTTCGATTGGATGGGTGAGTCATCTACTGAGATGTTATTATTTTATATCTTCTTTTGGTGAAAACTTTTATGATAGAGTGATGTTGTGGGATTATCTTTTACTTGTTTATGCATGTTATCCTTAAAAATATAAATTTAATCATTATCCAAAATTCTTCATTTAGACAATGTTTGATGCTTCAGGGTGGATATAGGTGAAGAGAAGTTCTTGGCATACTTCTGGTGGTGTTGGGATAGACTGAAGGCATGATTTCTGATCCATAAACATTCTGAATGTAATTTACCAATATTCACTGTTCTCATGCTGCATTTTCAGACCTTTATAATTATCATTGTGCCTGCAATTTCATATTTTATATTGCCTCTTAATAACTATTGATGTTTCATATAATTTGCCATGGATCCTAGTAAAATTGATATGGTCAATAATGTAGCTATGGACAAATTTATTTACTTTCACTTATATTTTTTTCTACATAAACTGGTTGTCTCTTGATTGAGTATGTTTTATGTATGCAGGAAAAATGCAATGATGATATACCAATGCCAAATTTATTCCGCTTCCTTGCTTTACTTGGTTTCAAGATTTTTGCAGCAGAGCAAGTATGTGAAAATTTTATACCAACTTCCTGCCCTTCTCAGTAACCAAATGAAATTATAAATACAGCCTATATATAATAGATCACCTAATAAGAACACATTACAACTTGATGCAGGTAGATGTTGCTATTATGGAAGTTGGACTTGGCGGAAAGTTTGATGCAACCAATGTGGTATGCATATGTTTAGTTCTCTGAGCTTCATTTATGTTATTTAAGCGTGCACCCTTATAGATGGTAAGTTCAGATAGTCATAATTAATATTTATAAATGTGGTGTACTGCTTTTCAGGTTCAAACGCCAGTAGTATGTGGTATTGCGTCCCTAGGGTATGACCACACAGAAATCTTAGGTTAGTTTCAACATTTTATTAGCTTTATTTTCCCAAACAGTCGTTAAACATAACTCGCTTCTATTTGTGGCGCATTACATGTTTTACTTTCATTCGAGTATAAAGTTCACATGTTCTAATTTGCAAAGTTTACTAAATTTCTATTCCATTTATTGTCATTTATAATTATTTATTAATTGTTTTGTATTTTTGGTGTCATGTCTATATGATGGACTTTTGTTGTTCTTTGAGTAGGAAATACTCTTGGAGCAATTGCTGGGGAGAAGGCTGGTATCCTTAAGGTGAGGCATAGAATTACATGCCTTTTTTCATACAAAAACCATCCATTTTTGTTCTTCGACTGTTGGCCATTTCGCCCATTTACTTATGAATGGGTCAATTTGGGTTTGGTTTCATCTCAAATGAGTTAAAGGGGGGATGGGTCCAATGGTTGAAAGTCACCCAAAGTCCTACACTGCATATAAGTTGCAACCTCCAAAATTGTTTTTATTTAAAAACTTATTTATGCTATTGTAATAATATTTCTCTTTCAATTATATTCAACACGTTAGCTCTTTATAAAAATAAAAATAAATAAATAATTGACAAAAAATTGTTTGGGGGCTGATCCTAACCGCCACGGTCCTTTTTGACCCATACTATATATGTCATGTTTCAACTTGGACCTGTTTGTGCCTGCCCATCCTGCCACATCTATATTTTCCAGCTACATGTAATTTACATTACTGTCTCGTTTCTTTCTCCTTTGCAATGTCCAAATTGTGCTCATCTTTTTCATGCAGAAAGGTGTTCCTGCATTTACTGTGCCCCAACCAGATGAAGCTATGGAAGTACTCCAGGAGAAGGCTGCACAGTTGGATGTAATTCTTATTGACCTGCTTAGTTTCACTAATTTGAAGCATGATATCATTATTAATAGAAATTCTGCTGTTACAGGTTCCACTTCAAGTAGCACATCCATTGGATGGCAAATTGCTGAATGGATTACATCTTGGGCTTGTAGGTGATCACCAGTATCTTAATGCTGGACTTGCCCTCAAGTTATGCTCTACATGGCTACAAAACACTGGTCATCTAGAACTTGATTCAATGGACCAAAATGTAAATTCCCAAAATTAGATTCCCATATTTCTACGTATTCATAAAAAAAAAAAGTTAATTTTTGTGTGGTTAAACAGACTTCACTGCCTCACCAGTTCATTAAAGGGCTAACAACAGCAACACTACAAGGACGGGCCCAGATCATTCCTGACCCATCACTTGATATTGAAAATCGAGGAGATCTGGTGTTCTATTTAGATGGGGCTCATAGTCCTGAAAGCATGGAAGTTTGTGCGCACTGGTTTTCTCTAGCCATTAAAGAAGATGACAGACAACAAAGCTGCCTAAGTAACCAGGAACATGATAGTTCTGGAACATCAAATGAACTTGTACCTCTCAAGATTGGTGAAACCGCCGGCAAGGACTCTGCACAGGTTAGTGATAAGACAACACATAACATGCTGCAATAATTATGAATGGATGTACGTTTTTTATGACAAGTTCTTTGATTAGCTAAACTGTATGGAAATGCAGATATTATTGTTCAATTGTATGTCAGTGAGGGATCCACAGTTGCTTCTTCCTCGGCTGGTAAAAGCTTGTGGTGGTCATGGTAAATATCTCAGTCAGAAGAATCATTAACTTTTTTCTTTTCAAATGTGTGTTTTTTAAGTAATAGTGCATATTTTAAATTGATATTGATGTCTCAGGTATCAACTTTAACAAGGCATTATTCGTACCAAACATGTCCCTTGTCACGAAAGTTGGATCTAGCTCATCCTTGCCATCGGCTGATGCTGCAGTTGATATATCGTGGCAGCTCACGCTTCAAAGAGTATGGGAGAACATTATAATTGGTGAAAGAGGTATTATGTACACTTTACACACTTATTTTCCAGAACTGATCTTGATGACTTGTAATTGACTGATGGGCCATAAGTGTGATTTTTGTAACTTGGCTATATGATATGGATTACAGGGAATACCAATAATGGTGGTGAGTTAGTTTCTATTGAGAGCAAAGATCATAGTGAAACAAGTATTAAGAGCTATGAAAACAGTGTCGTGTTTTCGTCACTTCCAATGGCTATTAAGTGGTTGAGAGACGCTGCTAAACAAGATAAATCTGTTCGATTGCAGGTAATAATGCCTTCTACTTCATCTTAATTTTTCTGCATTTGTTTGTCAAAGATCACTAATGTATGTGTTTGATTTGCTTCTATTAGGTTCTTGTAACGGGTTCATTACATTTGGTGGGTGATGTCATTAAATTGCTGAAGAAATGAGTTCGCATACTTTTTTTGGGTTGATCTTGTGCAATATACATGCCATAACTGAAGAAATAGTGAAGCTGGAAACAAGCAGTAACATACACAGAACACAAAAACACGGATCGAGTTTTTCTTTTCTTTTTTTCTGCTGTCGATTATATGGCAAATTGGCATGTATGTCCAATACACAATTGTCCTTACGTAACTTGTAAAAGGCATTGTTGGTTACCAGCTTGTTTTGAATTAGTCTTTGTAATGTTTAATTTGAGATGTGTTTGTGTTTAAGTATGTCAATTATTGACATCTTAAGATTTTCTCGATACCATTTATTATTTATATACTTATATTTAAGTTCTCGTTTACAATCATCATAGCCTTATTCTCAAGTCTTATCATGGACAAAGGTATTAAGCAAATATGCAAATATAAGTAGGGGTGTTTTCAGCATTGATGCATCTTTTTATCAACCTCATTTCTGATACAGAAAACCAAGGATCTCATCTTCAACTTGAACATGAGAGTTAATGTTGAGGTTTATGTGAGTGGAGTAAAAATAATAAATCAACTATTATGAGACTTCTATTTTGTTAAACAATAGTTTTTCTTTCACAACAAAACTAACACTACCTCTCATGTTTAAATCGAACGTGAGAGGATCCCAATCCAAAAACCAAACATGCACCTAACCTCATTTAGCAGTTATTCTCAGTTCGGTTGACCTGAATTTGAGTTTGGCATGTGGTCCAATTTGGTTAACTGCTACTAGTATTTTGGAAATACAAACTTAAGACTAGTTTTTATGGTGACAACTATCAACTCTACGTCAACGTCATATCTTTATTCAGTACATCATCAAATTCATCACCTTTTACCTTTTTTGGTCACCACCATTAAAAATACTCACTTTCTACAAGCATACCCCACAAAATACTTCACACACACTAAAATAAATAGAGGTGATGGTTATCACCGCTATGTGCAAAAAATAGAGGTCATGAGGGCTCTTTTAATGGGGGGTCAAGCGTGTGATCCATCACCCTTTCTAAAAACCAACCTAATATGATCCACGTGACTCGGATTGCTATATTTTCGCAGTGCTTAATGTCTATTGCAACTCGATTTGGTTCATGATTCAACCAATATGACCCCTAATTAAAAGAAACACACACAGAAGTCTAACCACCAAAGTTTAATTTCATGGACTCGCATCAATGTGAACAAAATTCTTTAAGAAGATAGAGTGGAATCTTTTGATAACATGGAAGATATAGTTTTGATACATCAAAAATATTACAACACAAAACGATCTCTTTGGGCATTATTTTTTGCGCAAAACTTTGTTTTGATTGAAAATTTTACGCCATATAGACACTGAAAACAAATGACAAGCAACAAAAGAGGTTTCCCTCGATTTAATATGGTTAAGGAAATTCTGGGACACATAACTAAAGCCAAAACTCATTCATCATATGACGTGGAAGAACAATAAGACAAGCAAATTACAAACGGAAGAAACAAGACTACGACTGTCGGCTTTTAGAAGATCCGTTGATAGACCCGCACAATGAAGAATAATTTTTAGCAAACAATGCCCAAATTGCCCTTTCCAAACAGAATCTGAATTACTTATCTCTGAGTTTACACATCTCGGATTATGGAAAGCCTACAAGTCCTGATATCATTGATACAAGCCAGTTGCTCATAATGATAATTTTCCAAACGATCAAAGCATTCGCAATGTCTGCACTCAAACTAATTAACCTGGATACAAAGCTAAGATATAGACACATTCCATACGGTAACTTTAAAAACACAAATTTTTTGGCATTGTCTTCATTTATGAACCATCTGCTCCCTCGATTCTTCTGCTGATGTAGCCTCACAGTTCCTTCGATAAAACACAAATGAAAGGAGTCACATGGTGGAATCACCCACTTCTTCCTTACAATCGACAACATTATCTGCGGGAGAGAAGAGATAGAACAGCAATAAGAATCAGGTTTGAACATTGAGAATTGAAATGATCAAAAGATGTTTACTTAATTACTTTTCAAATTGGTTTCACCTTTGTATATAAGAAACTATTAATCACACCTAAGTCTGTATTAATCTTAAACTTTTAAGGTGGCTAGGGTCTAAATGACAAATAATGTTTCCTTATCTTGCAAAGAGTTGTCATCGTAACCAATAACAATATTAATACGTTTTTACATGCATGTTTTGAAAAATGATTATGATATTGAATAATGAAAATTTTAGTTCCAATAGAATGTGCAGCAAGAGAGAATTTGGATGTAGTTCGACTGCGTAAACTGTTGATACTGTTTGACAAACTTTGATAACTTGATAAAATAAAATAAAAAATCTGAGAATTATAGTAATTTTGCATTGGTTACTTAAATATAAACGTGCATCCAAACACGGCTTGAAGATATTGATTTTGGTGTATATTCAAGGTTATTCAAGAAAACTGAGTACTGCCACAAACATTTTAACTGGAGTCAAATCGGGCTAACCTTCAGAAACTAGGGAGTCAAAATAATGCAACAATTACATCTTTGTAGACATCAGGAACTTATTTTTCTTCTCAGCCGGCTTAAGTATTTGAAACGAACACATCAAATTCTCATCGACACTCATCATTGCACCAGCATTATCAAATTCACCACAATAATTTGGGGCAGAAAATATGGTAACAAGCTGCCTGTCAGCAAAGAATTCATAACCATCCTCCACAACCTGCAGCATAAGAAGTGGTGTTTTAGTGAACAAAGTACTAAAACATATCCATAATAAATGCAGTTGTTTCATTTATGAGATGTCCTAAAAGAACATAACTTCTCCTTTTCAAATAAGGCAATAATTTCCATTACACCCCGTCCCAAAATACTAACATGATTTCCTTCATTGAATCATTTTAGGGGAAAAATTACCTATTTGCCAAAATAACTTCGATTATAGTCCTCAAGATCACCTCGTCTTAAATAAGGGTATTCAAACATTTGGCTAAATAGAGACTTAAATTAGACTAGCGTCTGCTCATTGGAGGTGACACAATGGGTGGGAGGGCAGGTTGGGTAACAGGTCAAAGCTGGTTTGGATCGGAATAGAAATTTAAATAAGCTCGAAAGTTCAAAACGGGTTGGACTGACCCACAAACACAATTTTATCCATATCTTTGAGGTTTTTAAATAATAAGGTATGCTAAATTTTATCAGAATAAGAATATACCCTTTATGTAAATAAAACGACTCAGGTGGTTATATGCATTTATAATTTTATATACACTTCAGATGCTTTCAACCTCTTTCCTTTTATATTAGATCTTTAACATAACCCATTTGACGCATTATAGTCAAACAAAACCCAAAGAATGTTAATCATATGTTGCTTTTATTTGTGACACGGGAATAAAAAGGTAAGAGAGAATGTCTATAACCTGGTGAGCCCGACAAACAAGATCCAGATCATGCTTTGTTAAAAATTCCGACACCTTATCAGGACCAAAAGTATATGAAACCCCTCTATCATTCATTCCCCATCCTTTCACATCTTTGCTAGGATCCGACCACAACAAATCACAAAGTAGCCCGGTGTCAGGAATAGCAGTTGGTCGCGGTAAATTTCTAATTTGATCCAAATCATTAAGATCAGGGGAAAGTCCACCGTGCATGCACAGTATCTTGTCATCAACAAGAGCCGCAACAGGTAGACAGTTAAAGCAGTCTGTAAAAGCTTTCCATAACTTCACATTGAACCGTCTCTTACATTCATCATAGAAGCCATAAATCCTATTTATGGAAGCACATTCGTGGTTCCCTCTTAGAAGAAAGAAGTTTTCTGGGTACCGGATTTTATAAGCGAGCAACAGGCATATTGTTTCCAAACTTTGTTTTCCTCGATCGACATAATCACCCAGAAAAAGATAATTGGCTTTAGGAGGAAAACCACCATATTCGAAAAGTCGCAACAGGTCACTGTATTGTCCATGAATGTCGCCTAAAACCAGAACCAAAAAGAGGTGAGTCGGATGGTGAAAAAATCAGATATAGTAAAGGGGTTGAAATTGCCAACTATCATTTTCTTTACATCAACACAACAACATGTATGTGTTTAAATATTCGAGAGCTGGCAAAAAATTAATAAGTGTTGGCACTAGATTAAAATCATATGAAATATCTTAATAGTTTTCAGCACACAAAAAAAACCCTGAATCAGGAGTGTTATATTACTATTTGTAGTAATTAAGGCACATCTTGATGCCTAAATAAAACCTCAAATAATTAAATCGAGTTTAAAGGAACAAGAGAGCTACTTAAAACATGATATAAAGTCATATATGCCATGCAGTGATCGACCAAAGAAGACATTAACAAAACTAAGTTCACTAAGTGTGGCAAAATGGGCAGATCAGAAAAGGGTCAAAATAGATCAGGGTGAAGTGACCCCCAATTTCACAAACACTTTATTCTATATTTAATAAAATTATATTTTGTAAATATATCATAAGCTACATCAATTATAAGGAATTTAGATGCTTTTAATACATTTATAAACCTTACAAGAAATGAACAATCATGAAGAAAATTGTGGAGAGTCTGTGAATAGTGAATACACCGTCTCAGAGTCACATGGCAGTTTTTGTCCATATTTATTTATACTTACAGATTGTAGTGCTTTACGTTTACAAAACAATGGTTTGCTTAAGGTGAAATGTAATGTAAGATGATTTGAGAAGTCGATAAACTTTTCAAGATTTACCTTGTAGCAAACATTTTGTAGTGTTTCTAATAGAATGGCTCTTAACTTTATTCTGAAAAAATGAGGGCTTTACACGGTTTGAATCTTTGTAGCGGTGGCTCAAACCTCGTGGTGAGTTAGTCGGCCAAATGGTTGGAAATCATGGTTAAAAATATAAGGGGGTGTTTGTTTCGTCTTATATAGCCGGCTTACAGCTTTTTTGGTTTTGGGCTTATGTTTCATAAGCTCACTTTTTGTGGCTTACTTTGAAACTTTTCGGCTTATATAAGTTCATTATGTATAAGTTTATTATGTCATAATGAACTTATATAAGCCGAAAAGTTTCAAAATAAGCCACAAAAGTGAGCTTATGAAACATAAGCCCAAAACCAAAAAAGCCGTAATATAAGCCGAAACAAACACCCCCTTAGCCTTAAATCTCTAATCTAACAAACAATGACATAAAAAGTCAAAACACCAAATCCACAAAATCCCACAATGCAAAAACAAAAACCAATTAATAAAAATACTAAAACATATATAAGGAAAAAAAGAAGTTACCACAAATCTTGATGGGGGCTTCAAGTTCAAGAAGATTAGGTTGTTTAATGAAGATATCCCTAGAAGCAACACATAGCTGTTTAATTTCAGCTTCAGATAACTGAACCAACTTCCCTGGTTTTGTTGACCTTACTTCAATTAATCTCTCAATTATCCTATCAACTGTTGCAGAGTCCATTTTTATTGGGAATTAGGTGAAATGATTCAAGATTTAGAATCTTGTTAATGGGTTTTGAAGGGATTTTAATAAAGATGATTATGGTAAAAGATTCATTTTTTTGAAGAGGGGTGGTGAGGTGACGGCTGATGATGGGATTCAAATGTGACGGAGTCGCACACACTAATGTGTGTGTGTGTGTGTGTGTTTCTGGATTGGTGTGATTGGTTGGTTTTTGTTTAAATAATTATTTAAGGGATGGTTTAGAGAGGGTGTTTGGGATTGTGGATTGGTGTGATTGGTTGGTTTTTGTTTAAGGGTGCGTTTGTTATGTTGGTATGCGTATCAGTCTATGAATTTGAAAGTCATAAAAGATGTTTGGTATTAGTAGGTATGGGTATGAGTCTATGGAGAAAACATTGAGAAATGGGCATCCACAAACAAATCTACTTTGAGAGGTATCTGTAAATCTTTTCAAATTTTCATCTGTAATATCATAAATTTTAAGGAGCCCATCAACATCTCATCTTCATTGTCAGAATGCTTGCGAATCAACTCAATACTAAAATGTAAAAATCTTATTTACTGTTTAGATTTAATAATTCATGGCTTTTTTTTATTTTATAAATTTTATATTCAAACCCAACTTATATAAACCAAACAACACTTTTGAAACAATTATACCCATTTCTATTACCCGTCATTCCCAAATGTATCCCTATAGTGATTCCATCAAGCATACCAAACGCACCATAAATATTCAAAGGATGGTTCAAGGGTTGGTTTTTATTTGAGGCTAGAAGGCAAGGAAGACACATTTTCACCTTACATATCAGTGCCACCTCAGCTTTCTCTCTCCTCTCACTTCCTCTCACACCCACCCACCTATATGTGGTTAAGGACTCAAGGTCACCTCTATAGTCACCTTAACTTCCATTTTTTTTATTACTTACAAAATTAAAAACACAAATGTACAAAATAAAAAACGTAAACGTACAAAATAAAAAACGTAAATGTACAAAATAAAAAATGCAAACGTAGGAAATTAAAACATTACATAACTTCGAATATTAAAAATAGTACATAAACTTCAAATATTAAAAACACAAACCTAGGAAATTCAAACATTACATAAACTTCGAGATTAAAACTAGAAGTCCAAACCCCACTTCGCTTTTATCCCCGCCCTTATCTCGTCTGTTATTCTGCGTGCTTTGCCGGTCAAATGTTCATACGACTGCATATAGAACATTAAGTCTTTTTTCCTTATTTTATACTCTTGCACTTCTACCTCCTTCATTTTGATCGCCGTAAACTCGGCATGTTCTTCCACCGCCTTCTTTTTTATTGCCATATACTCAGCCCATTCTTGCATCTTTTTTTCCATGGCACGTTCGTTATGTTGTGCCAACTCCGATATCATCATCCTAGCCAATGATTCGTCATTTATAGATGACGACGCTCCCGACTTACTCATACCTTTTTTCTTTAAAGCTTTTGACTTGTCCCTGCCCAGTGGTCGTTGAACTTCTTGCACCTCATTTTCCTCGTCATCTCCAGCTCCATCATTCAAGTTAATACTAGCATCTCCAGTCTCTTGGTTGAACGACTAGACCCAGATGACTTGTATCTCTTGGTCCTTTCATTTTTTCCCCTTTGATAAAAAACCTGGAACTTCAACTTCATTCCATTTCTGATAACCTCTTAACTCCTCCCAACAATACTTGAGTGTGAACTTCATTCCGTATTCAGCTTCATAGTTAAGAGTTGTCGTATTGTAGTAATCTTCGTCTCCGGCTCCACTCATCGGATTCATACGTTTGACGTTGTTGTACACTCCACAAAACCGACATACATTTGGACGCACCGTCTTCCATTTCCCACAAACCATATCGTACGTTCGGCGATCCGACTTTGTTTTGCTCTCTATATACGCGACTAACGTCATTCCAAAAGCCATTTTCCCTCCTCGCATTACCAATGGCACCATTTTCGGATGCATTAATCCAACCTTTGCACAACGCAACTTCTTCCTCTTGGGTCCATGGAATGATCCGTGTTGGCTCGTCGGTTTGAGCCCCCCTCTTTTGCTTTTGGCGTCTTTTCGGCTTCACTATAACCGGTGCGGGTGCCGGGGCAGTGACTTCGGCGGAAGATTCTTCACGTTGAGTGTTTTGATAATAAGACTCCGAATATTGAGGTTCGTACAAATCTTCATTTGGAAATGCAGAAACGGGAGACATGGGTTGGTGTGATGACGAACCACCAACTTGGGTTTGTGACATATCAAATGGGTACGAGTTATGGTGTACCGAGAATTGGCTAAACGCGTTTTGTTGTTGTTGTTGTGCGAATTGGTTAAAAGCTTGTTGTTGTGGGTATGGATTATGGTATGGTGGGTTTGTGTAATATTGGTTATAAAAGAATGATTGTGGACTTATGTTGGTTTGTTGGTGCGACGGGGGAGTATTTCCTAGATTAAACGTTCCCTCGAGTGTCGGGGGAGTGCTACGGTTATTTCTTCGTTTGGGACGTTTGGTGTTTTGGGGAATGTTTTCTTGAGACATATTTTTTTTTTTGAAATGATGAAGTTAAAAAATAGTGAGTTTGTGTTTAAAAAATGGTGAAATAGTGGGTATTTATAAGTAAATAAGGTAGAGTGCAATTTTTTTTTATACCGTTCAACGGCTAAAAGGTACCATCCTTTTTTTTTTATGCATCAAACGGATAGTTCTTACAAATGGGGCCCGCAAAAATAGTGATATCAACTAAGTGACCGAGTCACCTAGTTGTGTCTTGGAAGCTGTGATTGGCGCGTGAGTTTGCATGTGGGTCAAGGTGACTCGCGCATGAGAATGCAATTAAGGTGAACCATCAACACCTTTGCCGCCCAGCCTAAGGAACTAGACAAATATCCGTGCATAGCAACGGAATTTTATAGCGGCAAATTTTTATAGTTGTGTGGTTATTCATTTTCATCAACTATGAACTAACATAATAATTAAAAAATTGAATTGTAATATGATGTCTTATATAATAGAGTTTGTAGATGAAGTTTTAAAAATTATTATTGTTGGGATTACATAAAAAAAATTCTCTTTTTTTTTTTTGTTTTTTAGAAATTACACTAAAAATAAGTTGTCAAAAGTTTTCATGCAATTTGTTTTGAAATTTTAGGTAGGAATTTTTATTATTTTATTAAAGAAACATTGTTAGAATTTTTATGTAGGAATTTAAGTTTGAAAGGGTATTATAGAGATTAAACATTACTCACTTTTACGTTTTTTAAGTTATAAGAAAACACATGCATGCTTTATATGTAATTAGTATAGATATTTGATGATGAACTGATGAAGCATGAAAAAACAAAAAACAATGCTTAGTTAACTATGGGTGTTTTTTTAGTATGGTTATGTTTGGTAACAAGTTTATAAAATTGTTTAGCATCTTAGGGACTAAGGGTGCGTTTGGTATGTAGATTGGTTTGGAGTTTGATTTTAATTTAGTTTAGGATTTGAATATGGTTTGTTTGAAAGAATATTAAGTGAGTGAAATTATAATTGTTAAATAGTTTTTATAATATGAGAGTTATTAAAAATATAATTTAAGAATAAAAAATGTGTGTATATATGAGAGAGAGAAAAAAATAAGTGTGCGAGAGAGAAATCCAAATACTCTTTTAACCATTTGGTTTTGTGAGTCACTTAACCTAAACTCTTTGTGCTCCTACCAAACTACAAAATTAGGGATTGAACCAAAACCTTTTGTTCAAAACCTAGCAAACAAACACACCTTAAAATAGGAAGTTTGTATTAGAAACGAGTGTTTAGTGTTTTGTTTTTCATAAAAAATCAATATTTTCAAACACTTTTTGAAGAAGAATTCAGTGTTAACGTTTAGCCCTTACATCATTTTACTCTTTATAATCAATTATACAAGTACGTTACCATATTTTTTATATACAACAAACAACTACCTCTCACAAAAATTGTTAACTCTCATGCTTGCTGTTAATGCTAACTGTTAGTTTTGCCAAACATATCTTACGTGTTTGGACTCGGGGGCTTATTCACTTTGGTAGCAAGAAATGGAAGATAAGAAATGGAAATAGCTTGATTTCCCATGTTTGGTACTCTGGAGAATTCAAAAAGCGGAGAAATTTGAATTCTCATGAATTTGTCCCTTTGTAAAAAGATTTCCGCTCTATTTGATGGAAAATTTGGAGAAATCATCCGGGCTATTTAATTTAGAAAAAGGTTCAACCGTTCAAGCTTAATAAGAAAGGATTATAAAATGAGTAGTTCACGTGCCACACACATTTTCACAAATTAAAGAAACCCTATCAAATATTTGTGGTTCTATTGTGTGGTTCTAAGATTCTCGTCAATCTTTGTAACCTTAACATGACAACTGATCCATTTTGTGATAGTGAGAAACTGATCCATTAAGTGGTGTTTTAATATTTATTTTTATACTACTAGACGAGTACCCGTGCATAGAAACGAGATTTATAGCGGCAGATAGTTATAGTGATATTTTGGTTAAGTGTTTTGTGTAAAGTTTTGTGTAACTATAACTGTTTGCCGCTAGAAAATCGCGTTCCTATGCATGGGTACTCCTCTAGTTATTTTTGAAACCTCCAATATGCATACGCCTCTTTTATGTAACATGTGCATAACCCGTTGATATGTTCGTAAAGCATCTGGGTCATCATAGAATAGTCTTGATTCTTCGTTCCTTCATGCTTTGTGATCTTTGATTAATGACTTTTGATCTTTCTTGCCCTTGGTCAACATCTTCAGTGGTTTGCCATGTCGTCTTCTTCATCATACTCATACGTCTTGAACATACTTTGAACTTCATACTTACGTCTTCCTCAATTGATTCATGAACTTGTTCTTGACTTCTTGATTAGCTCTTTGACTTTGACATAACACTTGGTCTTTAACTTGATCTTTTTGTCTTGAATGTTCTTCACTTAAGCTTGTTGAGGATGAACTTCATAAGTATGAGTATGTGGAGATGGAGATGTTGATATATATATGATGATGGTAAATGGCATTTCCTCCAAGGGACTATCACCAGTACCTGCATAATTATGTTAGTTGAAATCACCAATCGATCATGGTGGACTTTTCTTAGAGATAGACCACTACGATTGTTTTACTGATGAATGTCTTGATTCTATTCACCTTGTTCGGGCACATCAGCTGTCCGAATCCCGTTAGGGACAGTTATCATTACATAGGATAGATCCAAGTAATGACCCACGTCTTAAGGACTCGATTCGTGAAAGGAATCTCCTTGGTGGGATTTCCAGCACTTACAAGCTCATAATTTGAGAGAATTAAGAGCATAGTGTGAAAACCCTCTCTAATCCTTACAAAGGTTTTTCCTGAATTGGATACCCTCAAGAAGGCTTACAACAGATATACCGAAGTATACCCACAATTTAGGTGAGTCGCTGAAGTATACCGAAGTATCACTCCACGACTGTAGACCGTTTGAAGCATAAAGTAACCATCATGATAGATAAGGCAAGATCCGTAGATAGATCGGAGAGTTGATAATCCGTCTTCACGAAAAATAATTCAACAGTACCCTCTTCTACATGTTCTTTGATGAAGTGATAGCGGACTCTAATATGCTTGGTCTTCGAGTGTTGTACTGGATTGCACGAGATGGCTATGGCACTTTTCGAGTCACAATACAAAGGTATTCTGTCGAAAGTAAGGCCATAATCTGTGAGTTGTGTCCTCATCCTTAGAACTTGGGCACAACACGCAGATAGAGACACATACTCGGCTTCTGCGGTTGATAATGCAGTACAATCTTGTTTCCTTGATGACCAGCCTACTAGCTTTTCACCCATAAAATTGTGCTCCACCTGATGTACTTTTTGCTGTAACTTGACAACCTGCATGATCGGCATCTGAAAATGCTATTAGTTTAAACTCGGAATCCTTCGGATACCAAAGTCCCATGTTAATGGTTCTTCGTAGGTACCTAAAGATGCATTTGACCTCTTGGAGGTGAAGTTCGGCAGGCCTTGCCTGAAACCTTTCTAATAAGCAAACAACAAAATGAATATCGGGTCAACTAGCAGTAACGTAAATGAGAGAACCAATAATGCTCCGATATTTCTTCGGATCGATGGGTTTCCCAAATAAATCAGCACCGATTTTTGGTGTAGTGACCATTGGTGTACCAACAGAATCACAATTTTCCATACCATGTTTTTTCAAAATCTCAATTGTATATTTAGCTTGATTAATGAAGATACCATGAGAGGATGGATGTATTTGTAAACCAAGAAAGAATTTAAGTTCCCCCATCATGGACATTTCAAATTTGCTTTTCATGAGATTTTCAAAATATTTTGAATGATTCAGATTAGTGGACCCAAAGATAATGTCGTCTATGTAAATCTGAACAATCAAAATGTCATCTATGTATTTTCTTGTAAACAAGGTAGGATCCACAGTTCCTTTGGTGAAATTGTTTTTGATCAGGAAAGATGATAGTTCGTCATACCACGCTCTTGGAGCTTGTTTTAAACCATAAATGGTTTTCTTTAGCTTGTAGACGTAGTCTGGATGTTCCTTGTCAATGAATCCTTCTAGCTGACTCACATACACTTCTTCTTTCAAATTTCCATTTAAGAATGCAGTCTTGATGTCCATCTGATATACTGTGATATTTTTGTGAGCTGCATAGGCTAAGAAAATCCGGACTTCTTCAAGTCTTGCTACTGCGCGCGAATGATTCTTCGAAATCTATCCCTTCTTCCTGTCGAAATCCTTTAGCCTCGAGATGAGCTTTGTTGCGAATTACATTCATTTCTTCATCCTTTTTGTTCTTCCATAACCATTTGAGATCAATAACAAGTTTGTCAATTGGTCTTGGAACTAATTCCCAACTATCATGTAAACGGTATTGAAGAATTTCTTCCTGCATCGCTTCTATCCATGCGTTTTCTGCCATTGCTTCCCGAATGTTTTTTGGTTCTTTGAGGCTTATTGAGCAAATGTAAATGCACATTTCGGGGTCTGTGGCAAGTTGTCTTCTCGTCTGAACTGGCCTTGAAGGTTCACCAATAACTTGTTCAATTGGATGGTCTTTAGTCCATTGGAGTGTAGAAGGGTACCTTGGGTTCAACGTATGTGAGTTAGATGGTTCTTGTAACCTTGAAGATGATTCAGCAGAATCCGTAGCAAACGGGTTTTCAAATACTTCTTCTTTTAACACATCATCGTTTTGGTTTTGTGATGGTTCTTCTTGAAATGATATGTTTTGGTTATGCTCATCAACTCTTGGTAGAACAATTTCAAGAATTGGAGTTTCTGGAGTAGATGTAGATGAGGTTGATGGAGTTGGTGCATCAGCTTCGATTGTTGTAGTTGCATCTTTTGTTGGTGGTGGTGGTTGATGGTTTTGAGCGGGTGCAGCGGAATGATATTGAGATGCATTTGTCGAAGGTCCACCATAGTATTCATCAAACATTAGCTCGAAGAAGTTTTCCAGTTCTTGTCTTGAAGGTTTTTCAGTGGTTTTTGATTGAGCTCCTTGAGGCACGAGTCTTGAACTAATGTGGCCAGAAGTCTGCGGGTTTGGTGCGGGTCCTAATTTGTTTTGATTAGAAGCCATTAGGTTAAGCGCGGGTTCTAGAGCGAGTCTCTCAGAAGCCATTTGTGAAATCTCGTCAAACTTCACATTCATCGTCTCCATTATCCTTTTTGTTCTTCTATTATACACCCGGAATGCCCTCGAGTTTTCTAAGTATCCAATGCAGATTCCAATATCACCCTTAGCTTTCAGCTTTCCTAGATCTTCTCTGTCGTTCGTTGGATAGCACAAAGCGCCAAACACGTGAAGGTAAGAGATATCAGGTTTTCTGTTGTTCACTATTCATATGGGGTTTTATTGAATCTTGGGTGGATTAGGGAACGGTTTTGAGTGAAACAAGCAGTGGCAACAACATCAGCCCATAAGAATAGTGGTGCACTAGAATAGATCAGCATTGTGCGAGCAGCTTCTACAAGAGTTCGATTTCTTCTTTCAACTACCCCATTCTGCTGTGGAGTTCTAACAACGGATGTCTGATGTGTGATTCCAGCATCTTCAAAATAAGTTCTTAACTCCTGATTTGTGAATTCTGTGCCATTGTCTGTTCTTACAATCCTTACTGGAGCTTGAAGTAGAACTTGAATACGCTTCAGAAAGGTGATGATGATCCCTGGTTGTTGATCCCAGTTATGCACTTGATCGAATCCCCTAGCTTGTAAAGGTTTAGTTATTTTGAATAAATTCAACACAACTAAGTATAGAAACTGTCTTTGAGTTTATCAAATACAATGCGGAATCTTGTACTTGATCTTAAGAAGAACTTTGTATCAATGTAACAGTAAACAAAGAACACAATTATATCAAACAAAACGCTTCAATATTATTGACTATAATACGAAACAGTGTTAGGGTTTTACAACCTTGAAGCTATAACTCTATGACTGAATGAATACATATCAATATCTATGCTCTAGGACCTCCTTTTATAGACTAAGGAGTTCTAGTCGACTTACAATAACTTTCTATGCAAGATAAATCTTTTCTATATTTAGTGTATTTCTTTGAAGTTCAGCAACATTACCAGCAGTAGTAATATACACTAGCAGTCTTAATCTTTGTACCAGCAGTAGAAACATACTTAGAGTATTTTCATTTAAGTACCTGAGCAGTCTTAATCATGTGAGCAGTCTTAACATCATGAGCAGCCCACCTTGAAGCCTTTAAATCACAACAATCCTCCCCTAAACTTGATATTTTCTCCTAAAATCATCAAGTTTCATTTAAATTGTTAATACAAATATCGTACGGAAAACGTTATTTATATTTTACGATCTTTGCTTAATATTTTGTTCATGACAAACACAAAGTATATTCCTTAAGCAAATTATAAATACTAGTTAAAGTCTTTTTCAAAACACATCTTTTATTCAACATGATCACTAACATTATATTACATATACATGTGTATTTCCTTTAATGGAAACTTTAATTTAAAAGCTACAAAGTGACATCATGGTATACATCACAAATACAATCTTGGTAAGATTGTGTGATATCTTAATTAGATACATCATGCACTCCACATGAATCATACAATCTACATGTCAAACCATGAATACCAGACTTAAACTTCCATAATGCATCATTTGCAGTGTAAAACCCTAAAATTCGAATTCCAAATTTACGTCTAATTTTGAATTTTACCCAAAACCTTGTTATGATTTAATTAAACCCTAAACTATATGTTATGAATATTAATGCATTTAAATAAAGTTAACCTAAGTAAAATGCCTAATATAAAGTTTGTAACAAATTATAACTTTCCTAAACCTCTTCAAGACTTGTATACGTTTTCTTGGCCCATTCCCATACGACTCACAATAATTATGAGATAAGGATTCCACCCTGTAAGCCCTTTGTTCACGCCATAATATCAGGCAAAATTAAAATGCAAATCAATCACAATTATAACCTTCCTAAATCAAAACCCACGTTCCTCCCTAATCTTTAGTTATAACGCATTCTTTTTCTCCCCCTCATTTTCATTCGATAAACAAGAAAAAAAAACACAAAGTCTGCTATATTTCTTTTACTCTTCAAGACCAAGATCGAAGGTGTTTTGTTGTTGGTGTTAATTCGTGGAGGTGCAAGGTGGTACTGTGGTGTCGTTCGTGAATTATTAGGGTTGCTGTAGTATAGAATTCGTAGGGATTTGATTCGTGTTCGTTTCTTTTTCTGGTTTTCTTTCTGTTCTGGCCTCGTTCACAGCAGGTATCAACATACTCTTGTCTTCTTTAATCCATTCGACACACATGTATTTATATGATCTGAATATCTATAAAACACTTAAACCTAATTTGTTTATATGCTATCTACTTTGTTTATTTTACAAATCGTAATTTGTTACAAAACTCGTTAAAGAGCCACATGAAATCAAGAATTATAACTTGCTAAAACCTGACATATTTGACCCATGTTGCTGACCCATTTGAACTCATATGTATTCAACCTAATCTGATTCTTTCGACCCATACTTTCTGTTTTCTTTTTGACCTATGATCTGACATGATTCGACCCCTACTTTATTCGACCTAATATGATCTCTAATACGTGCCTTCTAAATCTGATAAAAACCCTAGACATTTAATTGAGGTGTACACATTAATATAATCAAATTAGGGCTTATCTTGTGAAGTGGGTGTATGCATGATTTTGTGTCGTTCTATGGGCTGTTATAAGTGTGTTATATTGGCTAAATAAACGTATGAAACATATGTGTTAATCGAGTCTAAAACGAATTAGACATAGGTGATTGTTTTGGTCTCATTTAGAACACATATGTGGCTCGTTAATATTGTTGTCGTGTGTGTGATTGTGATTTGGTGTGTGTTTATTGGGGTCTTAAAACTTGTTACAATCTGAATAAAATGGTTAATAAGTCATGGTATTGGTTGGTTAAACGTTTGGTTAAACTTAGGTCATTTTCTGTCTCACTTTCCATGCTGTCCAGGAAATGGGTCGGATTGAACGGGGTCTAAACTGATAATGCCAATGTATTTTTGTGTGATTTTTGAGTCTAAACATAAGTTCATGAAGCGTACTATCTGAATAACAAGTTTTATAGTCATTGGAGGTTGAGAAGATGGTCTTTTGATTTTTACAAGGTTAAGTGTCAAAACTGCATTTTGGATGTCTGAAAATCAGTTGGTGTTTTTGATTTTTAGTTTTCAAAACCATAAGGAATTAAGAGGTCTCACTTGACATGGATAATGTTTATGATGTATATGGCTTACTAGAATTTTGGTGGATTTTTCTGAAGTGTTGAAATGGGTTGGTTAAGGGCAAACTTTCTGGGTGTCTGTGCATTTATTTTTCTGGACAGGTCTGGGAAAATGATTTTTTTTGGATACTTTCCCTTTGAAATAAAATCTAGAAAAATTACAGTAATTACCTAACATATATAAGTATCTATGATAATTATTTGAGCACCTCAATAAGTACATAATTATGGTTTTAAATTCATAAACAAAGGGACCTGAACGTGATAAAATCAGAATTATAACATAAGCTAAGGGTTTGGTTTAACCTAACATGTTTTGCTCCTAATTCATTTGAAAACCAACCCGAGATACTTTTAAACCTATGTTATGAATACTTACTATTCCACATGTGAAACCCTAAAATACATTAATGAATGAGCTAATAAATACTTAAAATCCGTTATGATATTAAATAAGCATATAAGTAATATATGACTATAATTCGTGTAGATCCGGTGAAGTCGGAGTAATCCTCTTTCTTGTGTCCTTTGCCCTTTTGCTTGCATTTCATATGGTACATATATTCCGCCCTTTCTTAGTAAGGGTATCTCATGACTTGATTCCTTGATGTTTAATATTCTGGTTATGATCCATTTGATATTCGTTTGGTTGTTTGTGTGATATGATTCGTTCGTTATCTCCTGTGACTTCAATATTCGAATTGTTTGATATTTTGTAATCCATTAGATATTATGACTTGTATGAAAAACCTTTTTGAATATATATCTTAATGATGGTTTTGAGAAATACTATTGTTAGAATGATTTCTATGAATACGAGGTAACACCACTTTTTATATGAAGGTTTAATGACTCTTATGGAAACGAATTTTAAAAGAATACTTTCCTGAAAACAACATTTAAATGATTTTCATAATTACATAATCTGGTTGTACTATATCCTTAAGGATTTCTCATGACTCATTGTTTCCTGATATTTGTTATGCTTTGATCCGTATCTGTTTAGTTATTCGTTTCATGCTATATTCTATTCATATAGCTATTATCTGAGTTGGATAATTTATAATCATCCCTTATCATTAGATCGCATGTACTATGCCTATTATGTTGCCCATATTTGTAGCCAGTCATGGGGAGTCCATGGCTGTGCCATTGATGCGCCAATGGTATTGACACTATCTGTGGAGGTGGGATTTAGTCCACAGCGTTCCGACTTATGCTATATAGCAACCATTGCCGCCATAATTATTATTATATTAACGTACGTATTGTAAGATACCGTAAAAATCCACTGTGATAAATCTCATTGATCAATAATAATCTGGTATTACCATTTAACAAATCCCATTTTTACGGGGAAATTAAAATTTTTCTTTTATTGTTAACATTACCACGTTACATTTTCGCGACACATACTACGAGACACGAATAAACCACGACACCCTATTTTCACTAAATTCAAACGTCCTAAATAATGACAAGCTTTTCTACAATTTGAATATTTAACTCAATTCCAACTTACCTTCATTTTACCATACGAAGTTATGTATGCAAACTCTTCTTATATGTAATACGTAGATCATGCAAATCCTACTCCATAATAAATCGATCTATTTCTTTTTCACAAGCAAAATGTGTCCACTTGGTTCTATATCTTTTATATACAATCTACCCTTTTATTTTTCTTCTTGATATAGAAATATTACATAGATCTTTCGGATGACACAAACCAAACCGACCCTTTTTATAAAAATATATAATCAATTTATACCTACTATAACCACTTGAGCAATATATTATCTTAACTCATACATATTCTCTGACATATCATACCCTCATGTTTTATACCTTCTCATTTCACACATATTTTATACATAGAAAGGACACCAAAATCTAACAAGATATGGCTTCATCAAACCCATACACGTATTCCACACATTGTTCTTGTAAGATTGCATAAGATATGGGCATATGGCTTCATCAAACCCATACACGTATTCCACACATTGTCCTTGTAAGATTGCATAAGATATGGGCATATGGTTTCATCAAATCCATACACGTATCCCACACATTCCTTTTATAAACGTGTATTCCACACATTTCTTTTATATACAAGTACATATAGATCCAACTAAATATCTCTCTCTCCTTCCTCAAATATCCGGCGCCATTTCCGGCCACCCGGCCACCACCGCCGGCCACACAACTACACCGCCACCATCATCATGATCCATGTGATCTCCTCTTCACTCCTAGGTATTTCACGCGCCAAGAAAACCCACTCCTATCTATTCTCTTTTTCGGTAACTCATGTTTTCCGGCGAGTTTTTCCGGCAACACCGTGGTTGTATCCGTAACATGTATAGATCCAGGCTTTGATTGCTCATTTGTTGCTACGAGTTAATGAAGGTAACATTTGGGGTTTGGTCTCAGTTCGTGTATCGTCACCACCACAGCGCCACCATCTCCGCCGCCTAGTCCTCCACTTTATCTCCTTCTCGTCATGGTAAAACCGAGAAGCCCTTCGTTATATTATTATTATTACCGATTATTATTGTTATTCTTTTTCGTGGATTTATTATAAAAACGAGATTTAAAAACTAACTATGAAATGAGATTATTAGTTTTTGGTTATTTGTGGTTTCGTGTGGTAATAATTGTTTGTGGTGTTTGGTGTTGCACTCGAGTCGAACTCATAAAGTCTTGATTCGGCTTATAACCGACTAGGGTTTGAGTCATGGGTTAGTTTTGATGTTCTTGATGTTGTGTTTGGAACTGGATTCGTGTGTTGGTTGTGGTTGTTGGCGAGTCGTGGTGTGTCGAGTCGAGTGAAAGAACTTAGGTCCGTTTGGTTTGTATTTGGTGCCGAAGGGAAATAAGCCGAGACCATGAGGGTCTCGGCGTTGTGTTGTCAATATTATTGGAATTATGGTTGTTGCTCGTTGTTGTTGTTGTTGCGGTCTAAAGCCGAGACCAAGTGGTCTCGGTGAGTCTTGTAAACTCCGTTTGGGTCACAGCTTGATGTTGGGTAAGTTTGCTGGTCCATAGGACTTAGGAGCCCACCAAAATTTTAAAGGTGCGTTTGATTACAAGGGTGTTGGGTATTAAATATGGGCCGAAGCCCGGCAATTTAAAATGGGTCTTTGTTGAGTTAAAAATGTTATTATTGCTTTTAGATAAAGTTTAACATATTCAGTTATTTATAAACATTGAACTAATGTATTCATTTTATTTTTACTTTGGTGATGTGGTACGTTTCGATTAATTATGGATTGACATTCTGGGACATGATCATTAATTACGTGAATGTATAAATATTTGATGGACACTTGGATATCGGATTATGATTTGGATCGTTATTGGATTTACAATGTTAGATAGCGGACTTATTGAACATTTTGACTCGAGACGGTATAATATATTAACTTCAAAATGAACTTAATATATTAAACATGAAACGGACCCAAAATCTTCAATAAAAATAAAACGAATATTTACAAGAATAATAGCGAGACATAAACTTATTGAATATTGTAATTTCAGATTTGGTTAATCCATGTCTCAACGATTTGAGAAAAACTAATCTTATTAGTTAAACCTATTTTTATTATAAAATGATTAGGTTTTATACAAACTATTTGGGGATAACGGGGTAACTGTCGAAACGCACAAATTAAGTTATTTTACTTAAGGTGTTTATTTGTCATTAACTTCTAGAGATTGTCTTCTTTGGGTTGAGTCCTCGTCAGTATTCCATCGACTATGTTGTTGTCTATTTCTTTTGGTGTGAGCTGTCTGTCGAGTCTAGGTTATCTTACCACACCACACGAAACGTGAAACTAAACTTGTGATAAGTTTTGAAAACTGAGTAATCCACGAAAAGTACGACACATTGTCTTTTATAGACTTTATTATTTTACGAGACGTGTTTTGAGATAATCGTATACGTATTAGGTTGTGCCGATTCTAGACTGTTGTGTACCACTGTGCTTGTACCTCCGTGTACCCTCGTGCCGTATGTTTTGAGACCGTTGCGATATGTTCTAGATGCCAGTCGTGTCAGTGTGATCTTTGCTTTGCTGTGGCTAAGGTGAGTCGTGGCCCCTACTCTTTTAATGCTTGTTTTAATAACTTTTTGGGGGAGATACTGTAACAACCGAGAAATTTCCAAGTCATTATTTTACTAATTTTATTTGCTTATTATGCTATTTTAAGTAAATTGGCTTTTGCCGGGAAAGTTTCCCGCGTACGTCGTGACACGTACACTGAAATTTGTAATTTGAGTCAGGCTATGCTTAGTCTACCCGTTAATATGATTTATATTCCCCCACGTACTTGTTTTCATATGGAATAATTTAATTTTCCTTTTCTACGCGAAGTGTGCACATTTTACGTTTTACGCGTTTTCGGCTCGCGGTTTGAACTTTAAAGACGTTATAACACTCTGGAAGGCTCGGGAAATTTATGAAACATCAAATTAGGTCATTTTAAGTTAAATTTGACATTCTTATGAAAATAGTATCTTCATGACATTTATTTTCACAAACTATGCATAAAACGTTACCGGTTTAGCCCCGTTGGCCTTCAAACTCACTCCGTGACTTAGGATACTTGTGCAAATCATGTATATAATGTATTGTTACTCAATAATAAAAGAAATACACCTTGGAACTCCCTAAAAACCGGCCCCCTCCCCTTTATCTACTTACACACTCATTAACTTCTTTTTAGATATCAAGAAATCCCATTCCTATTCTCCATACATGCAAATCTAGCTAACCACCCAACTTTTGCTCCTCCTCTCCCTATGAACGACCAAAATCAGCTCCCAACACCCTTGATCTTTAATTTTTACTTGATCTTGTTCATCTCCAATAAAAGATTAAGTGTTCTTGTTGGTTTCTCAATCTTGGTAAGTCCCTTGGATCTTTTTTTTAATCTCATCTCTATGATTGTTAGATGTTTTTCTAGATCTAAGCTAATAAACTCTTGCATGTGTTATTTTGGAAGATTGATTAAATATTTCATAAGAATATAAGATTTAGATAAGTGGTTAGGTTTGATTTGGTTAGTAGATTCAAGAGTTGTTTTGATTTAAAGGGGTTTTGATTAATTTTTATTGATTTTCTTTAAGATTTGCTTATAAAAACTGAATATGATCTTCAAAATAATCTTGATACTCCTGGACTTTTTGAGTCTTTAACCAACTAAATGGTAGTGATGATGGAATATAGGCATGCATTGGTTCAAAAACCCATTTATTAGGCTTAAAGTAGATCATTGTCATTGGCCCAAATCTGTCCCAGATTTCATCCAACAAAACGACTTCACCATTTTGTCCTCAGAAAGTTTTAAGCAAAAATAAAAATATTAGGAGTTAGCCTCAGGTCTTAGGATCATTTCCTCAAAAACCTTACCTCCTAATTCGTTCTGGAGATTTTTAGAGAAAATC